>CAEFZY010032246.1:0-28320 GCA_903066815.1 Brachyrhaphis roseni
TTCTTCTTCTTCTTCTTCTTCTTCTTCTTCTTCTTCTTCTTCTTCTTCTTCTTCTTCTTCTTCTTCTTCTTCTTCTTTTCACTTTGTCCCTATAAAACTTGTGTTGATCCCACCAACAGGAGGCGCATCGGAAGTGAAGCAACATCAGTTTTTCCACAACCTGGATTGGAATGGCCTGCTGAGACAGAAGGCTGAGTTCATCCCTCAGCTGGAGTCTGAAGATGACACAAGCTACTTCGACAGTGAGTCAAAACGGAAAACATAAGCAGACGCTTTAGATCAGTTCTTGTCTTTGCTCTTTGTCGACTTCGTTTGCTAAGCCAGCATTAAAGAAAGCAGCTTTTATCAATATTTTTTTATAAAGCATTTATATTTTATAAAAAAAAATGCATGTTTTTTAAGGTAATTTATCAAGAAACTTGATAAATTATAAAGCTTACATGCTTTATACTATTACATCTAAAAAAAATCATGTTTTTTTTCTTGAGTTTTTTTGTTTAACGTATAAGAACAAGTTTTTTTTTTTTGTAAATGCTTAGAAAAGAAAAACGTCCATTTGTAATATTTTTGCCACATTA
This sequence comes from Brachyrhaphis roseni, assembly GCA_903066815.1. Lineage (NCBI taxonomy): Eukaryota > Metazoa > Chordata > Actinopteri > Cyprinodontiformes > Poeciliidae > Brachyrhaphis > Brachyrhaphis roseni. The sequence continues at coordinate 579 of CAEFZY010032246.1, forward strand.
CAGTCTCTGAATTCACACGATTTTATTGGCATTTTATCTAATATATCAACATAAAAAAGTACAATACTTTCCACAACTGTGTCTAGCCCACAACTAAAGGCCAAAAACAAAACGCGTGGCTGCATAATATTTCTGCACAACACCCTAATGAGATAAACATGGTGTTGGCAGCATCATGCTGTGGGGTTGCTTATTTTAGTAGAGATCGGAATATTTGGATCTAAATACTATACATCTCGGTAGAAAACATGAATTTGAGGCTGGAGTAACAATAATCTGCTTACTCACAATTACAGTCTTAAAAAAGCTTGTTATATCTCAATTATGGCTTTTTATTTAGTGAAGTTACCAATTTGGTTGACGCTACACAAGCCCAAAAGGCTGCAGTTTCACTTCTCTTTATGTTTCATCCATTTTAAGAAAAGACATGAAGATTTCTTGGTAGAAAATGCTGAAATAGAGATTTAAGAGCACAACCTGAGCCAAGGCCAACCTTTGTTTCGCTCTGTCTCTCTGCTTAGTGTCTGAAAACGAGGCTTTGTGGCTGACAAAAATCAAAACTGCTGCTCTCTACCTAAGTTCTTTCCTTGGCAAAGAAATGACCCATAAAAAAGAAAAAGGGAAAACAAACTGTGGAAGGAAAAAAATTAAGCTAAAACCTCCCTCCTTTTCAGCTCGCTCCGAGAGGTATCACCACCTGGAGACGGAGGAAGACGACACAAACGATGAAGACTTCAACGTGGAGCTGCGGCAGTTCTCCTCCTGCTCTCACAGATTCTCTAAGGTGCCTCTTTAATCTCGGATCTTCGCGTTGCACGAGTTTCACGCTAGCGACGTAAATGAGCCGATATCCTCATCTGCCCCCATCATTCCTTGGGTTTCCTTTCACTCCTGCTTGTTCTCTACTGACACCCTCCTGTCCCCCGCTTGTATTAAACATTTATGTCATACATTCACTGCATAGATTTTCTGCTTGTAAATCCGACCTGTTCTTCTAGTAGTGTGTGAACAGCACACAGTCCAGTCCCTCACGCTGTGAGTCGTGCTGCATTGCAGTAAGCACTCCTCTCACATCAAAACAAAACATTACAGCGAGTCTCAAAAAGCAGCACGACGTCTCAGAGGAAACGTTCAGCCGCTCTGAATGGTTTCACCTCAGCTGCACGTTTGTCAGACGCAATAAGCTCTGCGTAACACAAACAATTACACCGTTATAAAACCTGCAGAACGCATTTAATCTTAAAGATTGTTGTACTTTTTGATGCATTTTGTTGTCGATTTTTTTATTTTTTATTGCCTGTGTGTAATGAAGTGAACTGTTTGTTTGTTTGTTGTCAGGTCTACAGTAGCTTGGATTTGTCCCGAGGACATCTGGAGGAGAAGGGAGAGACGGAGGAGAAGAAGAGTGAGAGCCCCCTCACTGTGGACTCCCTAAGCTGGACGCCAGACTTTGCTGAAATGTAGGTGTATTTCCATCTGTGCAGAAGGAGTTTAAACAGATACACACCGTCTGACTGACTGCGTCAGCGCATCTTTAAAAAGTCTTAAATTCATGCATCTGAAATTAAGGTTTTAAAATATCTTAAATTCATCTTAAAAATTAAGTTGACCTTTTAATGTGTTAATCACAGGTCTTAAATTTTTTTTTCTGTCGGGCAACACTCAGACATCTACATTGTGTTTTATTATCAGGCTAAAGAGATGATAATAAAATAATAAATACATTTATTATGTCCATAATTGAACTTACTGTTAACTCAATGATAACATACTCTTGCTAGCTAACTAACTTGTTAGCTAGCCTTTTTGCGTCAACCATTGCAGGAGCAGGTTTGTACATTTCTAAGGAGATGCAGGTCTTAAATCCCTCTCATGATGGTCTCAAAAAGGTCTTTGAAAGTCTTAAATTTAAGTTTGCGAAGCCTGCAGAATCCCTGTAAACAATCTTCTCCAGCGTTGTTTGGTTAGCTCATAAGGGCCCGTTGTCCTTTTATCCAGGCCCTCGCTGTCCCACTCGACAGACACTGACAGTACCAACCAGGTCCCCCGACCCGCTTTACTCCCGAAGTTCGCCATCTCGGCTGAGAGCGAAGGAGATGACACGTCGGGCCTCAGCGACCCCAGCAAGGTCTCCTTCTCCATTGGAGAGCTGCCACAGGATGAGCCTGATGTCATCACTCCTGGCAGCACTCACAGCGGCGCCACGCTTTCTGGTACGAGTTAACGCCGCCTCAGAGAAACATGACGCCTGGCTTTGGTTTTCTGATAAAATAAAGGTTTCAGTATGGGTGCTTGTCCTTTTTAATATTTTACTTGATTAGTTTGAGATACGTTCTCATTAATTTGTATCATTGATCTGGAAAGTAGATAAAATAATACAAGTTGTTTTTTTTCTCTAGGATTGCTTATTAGATCTGCTTATAAAATTATTAGAGAACTGAACGATTAAAGAAACATATCCTAGAGAATTTACAACCCAAGATTTTCCAAATGATGCCAACATTTGCAAAACTCCCAGCATGTTCAACAACAGAGGTAGAAAACTGAAAAAGATCAAACAGAGCAGCCTTGATGTAGCCAGTTCCCTTTTGTTTTTTATCTCGTTGCTTCTTCCAACCTTATTGATGCTAAAACCAGTCCAGTAGTTGACAGTTACCTTAACAATTGTGGTTAAACTACTTAATAATGATTAATCATTTCAGCTTTAAACCTTAACTCTATAACAACTAGGCCTGTTGTCAATCTGGTTTTATTCTAATAGGTTATTGTAGTCTCATACTATTAAAGCATGAAAGAGATGTTAGTCTTTTCTCTCTCTCAACAAGAACAGGAGCAACTTTGATTTCACCAAACCTACAATAAATGTAGTTTTTTTTTTTCCTCATCCAATTGATAATCTAGTATTATCCTCCTTCATGTCTTCTGCAATCCGTTTGCACTGTTTAGGAAGCTTCTCTGAGCACCTGGACCAGTTGACGCCCAGAAGTGAGGAGGTAAAGATCCCCGATGGCTCCAGTCAGGCCCCCACAGATCAGGCGCCTCAGATGCCCTCCCTGCGACCAGAAACCGCCGCAGAGAAGACCAGACCTTTGGCCAGAGTTCCCAAGTCCGTCTCCACCGGAGCCCTCTCCCTAATGATCCCTGCTGGTAAGTCACTGAGACGGTACACAATTGAATACTGATTTCCACTGCAAAGATGCTTTTCTCACAGTGAGGTCTTGGTGATAACGTATCATATCAAAGCCAAGCGCCTCGGAGAAAGCTCTTTATAGATCTGTGCAGAATTGCCCCAGCTTGACATCTGCTGCGAGATCCATTTTCCAGACCGACTGTGAGCAAACAGGCGAGTCCGAGCCAATAATGAACAGAATTCACAGTTAGGCCTGCGGGGGCAAGAGATCCTCGCTGCTGGGAAAGAAAATCCCATTAGCCTCATCGCGCCAGCTCCAGTACCAACTCCAGTACCAACTCCAGGCCTAGTTTAGGTCTGATTGATTAAATAAGAGAGGCCTCTCAGGTGGTGGTTGTTTATTTTTCCAGATATCTTCGGGGCGTCTCCACTCGCCAGCCCTCTGTCTCCTTACTCCCTCTCCTCGGACCCGTCCTCCAGAGACTCTTCTCCCAGCAGAGACTCGTCCCTCTGCACCGCAAACCCACGGCAGCCCATCATTATCCACAGCTCTGGGAAGAAGTTTGGCTTCACGCTGAGGGCGATCAGGGTGTATGCCTGCGACAGCGACATGTACACAGTCTATCACATGGTCTGGGTAAGGAACGTTGAATGCTACAGACATTTTAAGCTTGCATTCTGTTAAAAACAAAAACGTTTTGAGATGACAATATGGTTGTTTAGACTATTTTTGGTTGTTTTTTGGTGACTCAGAATGTAGAAGACGCTGGGCCGGCACATAAAGCAGGACTCAAAGCTGGAGACCTGATTACTCACGTGAATGGAGAACCGGTTCATGGTCTGGTCCACACAGAAGTGGTGGAGCTCCTGCTGAAGGTAATCAACACTGTACCTTTAAACTGGGGCTGTACCATTCTGGGTTTGTGCTCAGTTTACTTAAATCCATGAATTAGCTGAAAACCATCTGAATGAAAGTAATAAAAAACTCTAGTTGTTTTGCATTTAATGTTTCTGTGGGAGAATAAGCAGCTTCCCTTCAACCTTAAATTAAAAATAGAAAAACAAAATAAAGAAAAAACTGAAAAGTGTGGTGTGCTTACTTTTTGTTTGTTCTAGTCTCCTTCAACCAACCCACCTTTCATTTCATTCAACTATTATCTCACCTTTAACTATTATCTGGTCATCTTTTCATCAAATTGGAATCAGATGAAGATAATAATACATTTATTTTTATTGACCTTTACAATAACCACTAATCTAAAGTGCTTTACAGTGGTATAATATGACATAACACAGTATAATAAAGCAAAAAGATAATTAAAAAAAAATGTCGCACTACATGTTGAAAACATATCTTCGGTCTTGATTTGATCTGGACTTTGACTAGGCCATTTGTTTTTGTTTTTTTTAAGCACACCTGGTTTTCTTGCTCACATGAATTTTGTTTCTCTTTCAGAGTGGAAGCAAAGTGGCGATCTCTACCACTCCCTTTGAAAACACATCAATAAAAACTGGTCCAGCCAGGAGAAACAGCTACAGGAGCAAGATGGTGAGGTGTGGAAAGAAGCCCAAAAAGGAGAAGACACCAGAAAGGTAAATCATTTATAGAACTGAACATATTTTATTTTTTGTTATGTTAGGAATCTACCACGAGAGTGTAGATGCAACAAAAGGTTAGTGGATGTTGCTTTTGTTTAAGATGTGGAATCAGAAAGCTGCTGTTTCCTCCAGTCCTTCTGCTCAGAATGTAAAAGCTGCTCCTTGATTACTTCTTTTTCATTATTATTAATCCTTTATTCATCCAGGAAAACCTCTTGAGACTCATTCTCATTTACAAGAAAGACCTGTTACATATATCAACAACAAATAACTTAACACTAATAATACAATCTGCTTCCCATGTCTTAAAATCAAAACCACTGATTTTCACGATTCCAGATAGACCTACAGATATATTTTCAATCTTTTTATAAAAATTTTGAACTCTCCATGGCATTGAAGAATATAACATTATCATCATGTTCAGACATTGGAAGGGTACAAAAATTGTTAGCGTTTAATTGCATTGTCAAAACGTTACCAGGTCTACAAACCTTTTTCTTAACTTCAGCGGAAAACATCCAGAGGTTGTGGATTGCTTTGGTAAAACTAATAATAACACACAGAATGAAGTTTAGTTTGAAGCCTTTAAAAGATTCAGCGAGCTCCAAATCTGTTCAACATACTAGTTTAAAATTTTTCACACTGTTTTTTTATTGAGCAAAATCTATTTGACAGAACCATGTTTAGTGTATCTGGATGTAAATTAATTGCTAGGTTTAATATTTATTCACTGTGGATTGTAAAGACTGTTTATTTACTTAGGGCTGTTCCCGTTCCAGGCTACGTGAATGAAATGCTTACAAGGCCTTCACAGCTGCAGATTTTTGAAGCTCTATTCATTTAAAAGATGAATGTGGTTTCTCCATTGTTTATATAGTAGAAATTTCCATCTGTGAACATTAACTTTCAAGTGTTGCCGTAGATTAGCTGTTGAATTTCGAGTCCGTACACATGAAAATGCTTTGATATTAATCATTTTATTTCAATGTAGTCATTCCCCTGCAAGACGGAAAACCCCACCCTAGACTTAAGCCTTTTTTATATTCTACCTTTCTTAAAGGATTACCCTGTATTTACTGAAACTCCACCCATCTACATGATATCTGTCCAGCTGCCTTTGATGTTGCACCATACCCTGAAAGCAGTTGATTTTATTTTGTGATATTACAGTGAATTCAAATGTACAGTATACTTTTTCAGATTTTTGTGAAAAATGTGAAGTCTTGTCATTTTTTCCCCAACTTAATAATTATTATCTACTTTGAAATGATCCAGCAAATTGACATTTGAATTTTAATTAACACTGTTGATTCCTGCTCATAGCTGTTTTTTGTGTTGACTTCTATGAAGTAAATTGATACCGAGGGTATAAATATATATTATCGACCCATCTCTGCTTTTTTTATGAAAACGTATGAAAACGAACGCATCGTTCATTTTCATACGAACGATGCGTTATTCTTAGTTTGTGTTTCGTTTTTTTTCAGGCGCCGCTCCCTTTTCAAACGTTTCGCCATGCAGCCTTCTCCTCTGCTCCACACAAGCCGCAGTTTCTCCTCCCTGAACCACTCTTTGTCGTCCGGCGAGAGTCTGCCCGGCTCCCCCACACACAGCCTCTCCCCTCGCTCCCCCACCGCCGCCCTCCGAACTGCGCCGGATTTCACCCAATCAGGTGGGAGAGTTGATCTCAACTTTGGACAAACAGATGACCTGTGTATGCCTTTCATTTACTGATATGTACCGTGACATGTGCTTGCGAATTCCAGGTGGCAACTCCTCCCAGAGCAGCTCCCCCAGCTCCAGCGCTCCGAACTCCCCTGCCGGCTCCGGCCACATCCGTCCCAGCACGCTGTACGGCCTTGGCCCCAAGCTGCCGAGTCAGCGGCTCCGACAGGGGCGTCGAAAATCTGCCGGCAGCATACCCCTCTCTCCTTTGGCCCGTACGCCCTCACCCACTCCGCAGCCAACGTCTCCCCAGCGCTCGCCCTCTCCGCTACTGAGCGGACATCCTGTAACGATTTCCAAGGCGGCACAACCTTTCCCGGCCAAAATACACTCCCCTCCCACAATCGTCCGCCATATTGCTTGCCCTAAAAATGCCGAGCCTCCTCGCTCACCCCTGCTGAAGCGCGTTCAGTCCGAGGAGAAGCTGTCCCCGTCCTACGCAGGGGAGAAGAAGCACCTTTGTACCAGAAAACACAGCTTGGAGGTCACCCAGGAGGAGGTTCAGGACGAGGAGGTGAGGGCTTCTGAACGAGATTACACTACCCTGCAGAACGTGGACGAAAAGGCTAGCGAGCCGTTGCCCGTTAATCGCCTGCGGCCCGTTGAGCAAGGCTGCTTAAAGAGGCCTGTTGGTCGTAAGGTAGGCAGACAGGAGTCTTTGGAGGAGCTTGACAAGGAGAAACTGAAATTCAAGATGGTGGTTAAAAGGCAAGACTGGTCAGAGAGGAGGGAGTCTCTGCAGAAGCAAGATGCTCTGCTTGAATCTGACTCATTTCCCCTGTGTGGTGATGAGAAGGAGGAAAGTTTCCTTTTTCCAAACCAGAGCAAACCCCAGAGCAGCCCAGAGTCTGGTCTGGAGATCAAAGCTGCGAGCACAACGCTCAAAGATGTCCTCTACAAAAAACTGTCCACACGGGTCTCTGAGGGCTTTGCCGACGCGTCCGGTGCCAGCTGTGAAGGTGAAGGAAGCACCCGGTCATCTCCCTGCACTCCCCACTCAGAGCGGCAGCTCACTCGGCAGGGGAAAGACTCAGCGAAGCCCGAGAGACTGGACTTCAAAGCTCCAAGCATAGAGTTCACCAGGAAGAGGCTGTCGTTTGAAGACAGAGAGGACTGCTTGTGTCGGCTGTCGTCCGGCCTCCATGAGAACCTTCACTTTGGCTCCATGAGGTCCAAGAGCCTCCAGCTGGACACGGTCATGTCTCATGACCACATGAAGGGCAGCGTTCACTCAAATCCCGAAGGTCTAACCCCCAAGCTTTACTCGGGGAGGGAAGGGAGTGCTGTGGAGAAGCTCCAGCTCATTTCCTCTGCTGAGTCTGCGCTGAGGAAGACTTCATCCGAGTACAAACTTGAGGGACGCCACGTCTCCTCACTTAAGCCCCTGGAAGGGACTCTGGACATTGCTCTGCTTTCAGGGCCGAGGGTTTCCAAAACCGAAAGCTGCCTGTCCAAAATTACAGACCACACAAGCGACACACTCTCTCTGAGTCCATCGGTACGTCTCAAAAGTCCAACTGATAGACAGATCACCGTCCCCCAACTGAAGGCTGATAAGGTGAAAACCTCTCTGACCTGTTTGCCAAGTAATGAAGTTGTTTTGCCTGTAACCAGCGGAGTTGTCTCCAAAGAGCAGCCAAATACTGCAGCAGCAGACATTAAAATGGCTTCAATCGTTGATAAGACACAAGACAGACACAGAGACTCATTAAAGTCTTCAGGAGTCAAACAAGATGGCCGTGCCGGTGTAAAGGCCTCATCTTCTTTAGTTCATGACCTCAGAGGCCCCAGACACACCTCTCACTTCTCCTCCAGTGGGAAAACACCCTCCATACGGGAAGTGAGCAACGAAGATCAGGAGGACGAAGCAGAGCAAGACGAAGTTTTGCCAAACACCGCATCACCAAATCAAAACGGGTCAGAAACGGTGGCATCTTTGAGTTCAGCGAGGCTGGAGGTAAACAGCACAACTCCTTCACATGTTGAGATGGCTGGTAATGAAAGGCCACAAAGGCAGAGCACAGACTCTGGTTTGGATACGGGTCAGCATCAGAATGCTGAGAAACCAATATCCGCTGTTAGCTCGGGGCAAGTACAGAACGTCCCCGCTCCTGAGCTCACTCTAGAGAATGTGCTTTCTAAACAGCAACCACTCAACATCTGCTCCTCAGACGCACAGGCAAGAGTTCCTGTCACAGCATCAGCATTATCTTCCGAGGGTGATAATAAATTCAACTGTTTAAATCCTGAAGTCACCTGCGGAACATCTGCTGGTGAAGATGCTGCGCCGTCTGGCAGAGGAACGAACAGAGCGAACCCTGAAATCAATACCGGTGCCTCCAAAACGGAGCAAATCACAAACACTTCCCTCAATCCTGCAACAAAAGAGAACATAAATGTGAACAGAAAAACTAACTCCGCACCTGCTGATGACTCACAGGACATGTTCCTGAAGAAGCAACTTCCTACAATCTCGTCAATGAACTCTCTGTGTTTAAAAGATGTTGGGCGATCCTCTAAACACTGTCCAGCTGAAATAGCACAGCACAAACCATCAGATTCAGAGTTCAAGAAGGGAGCAAAGGAAAACACTGCGGCCCAGCCTGCGAATCTCAAAGTTTCACCTCCGAATGAAAATGCTTCTAGTTCTAAAGGTAAATCGAGGCCCGAACCCCAAACTGAAGGTTTTGCATCTGTGAAGGATTCAAATCCACCTGAAGTAAAGTCTCACATTACAACTCCTCCAATCCCAAGCACAAAACACCATAAGGAATCTGGAGCCACTACTTCAAATGCTCAACCAACTAAGGACATTAAACGTGGAGAGATGTCATTGTCCGTCGGGTGTGGCATGAAGCTGGAAGAACCACCGCAGCCAACACAGTCACCCAAGCAAAAGGTGACCCAACCCAACTGTTCTTTTACCATAAAAGACAGCCCAGACACAAAGCCAAAACCCCTGCCTCCTAAAACCACATCATCAACTCCTCTTATCAAACAAAATCTGGATGCAAAACCAAAAGATCGTTCACCCAAAAACCAACCTCACCCTGATTCTAAACTAAAAGATAGAATCTTGCCTCTCCCTTCGCTTCAGCAGTCGTCAGAGGTTAGCCCTCCTCCCAATCCTCCACCGGTGCTGCCAAAGCCTGCAGTGAAAAAGGACACATGCTTGCCGAGCCAAGGACACGCCTTAGACAAGGTCAGGTGCGAGCCTGTGGTCAAGGGGTCTAAAGACGTGCTCAAACAAGACGGTCACAAGCCTCCGGACGCCCAAAACACAACCCCCCTTGACAAACAGCTCTCGTCTGGCCGGAAAGAGCAGGCGGACAGGAAGAAAAAAGACGCCGTTCCAGAGGTCACGTCTGCGCAGAAAACTACAAAAAGGGACGCATCCCGGGTTTCTCCCTCAACGCTCAAAGAGACTTCAGATAAGGACGGTAGCAGGTGCAAGCAGCAGAAGGATTTACCCCGTAACTCCAGCAACAAGAAGTAAAAAACACAAAGGAAGTTCAAATGATTTGTCAGCATCATCATGCCTTCTTTTTTTTTTTCTTTTTTTGGGGGGAGGGCAGGAGGGGTTTACTTTGAGGACCGGCCAAGCTGTTACATGCCGATTCAGGTGTTGTGGCATTTCTTAATTTGCCGATGACGTTGGTGTTTTTCTCTGAAGTCAAATGAATGTGTGAAGGTTTGTTTGTTTTCCTCACCAAAGGCTTTGTGCAATCAGTACGTCAGAGGCTGTAATGTGATGAAGAGTCAGTGCCATAAAAGATTTTGAATTGCACTTTTACGTGTGGACTCGGAGGACCCGATGCCGAGGTTTTTTTAATGCAGTAGACCACATGATTTTACTAAGCAGTTTAGCTCCCAGTGGTTTTTTTTGTTTTGTTTTTTCCTACGTAGTATGATCCGCTTGATTCAAGTTTGTCGATGAGTGGATGTTTGTTCACCTAAAACATTAACGTACAGAATCATGTTCTGGTTCTTAGTGAAGGGGCCTTAGACATGTGGGGAAATAAAACCTCTTGCTGTTCTTAGCAAGGAGTTGCTTATTCACATTCCTTTGACATCTGTACATATATAGTTCTAATTTTTATGCAATATGGTGTAAATAAGATACTGTAAGCCAGGGGTGGGGGGGGGGAACATGGGCTTACAATGATTGTTTGTATTATATGTAAAGATTTTGCCGTGTCATGTTTGTATTGCTCGACATGAAGACGTTTTGTTCTGTGGTCTGAAGTCTCATCCTCTCTGACGTCTGTCGTGTTCCAAAACTGACTTGAAGAGGGGACAAAGTTTAAGGAGCTAAACTGGGCTGTTTCTTTTAAATGTAGCATTATGAATAAATATAAATATATATTAAACTGTGAGGGCTATCAGCGTTTCCTAAGAATGTCTCTATCGTTCGCTTGGCGTGTTTGCAGGCTAACTTGCAGTTTAGAAGAAATCCAAGCGATTGTTCGATTTGAAGGAATAAACAAAGCGCTTCTGTTGATTTCAAATCCTTCGAGGGTTTTTATGTCGAGGACTTCTGCTCGATCACACGAGAAATGTGCCATCTTAAAGGGTCGGTGTTCAACTGTTTCACTGTCGGGGTGTCTGTGCTGTCTTCGGTCATCCTTAAGCTTCACCTTAACGTAACAAAAGAGTGTTAGCATTAGTTTATGTCCATGGCGTCCAAATACTCTGTACCACAGCTACAAGCTGTTATGTATCCTTATTCACTCTTTGACTATTCATGCCATTAAATTACAAACCCTGTACAGCAAACTGAAATTAGCTTAGGACATTATTCTTAGTAGTATATACTGTTGTTTTTTTTAAATCTCTACTATAAATTTATCTTGACACAAAGCATATCTAAATGTTCCACACCGTCTCCAATAATTATTAATTGACTGTAGGGACGTTATCGTGAACCAATCGGATTTTTTCATCGCATTAGATATTGTAAAGCTGTTATATTGTAAGAAGCTGCACCTTAAATGTTTGATCACTGAGTCGATATAAATTAGGAGCTAAAAGTAGAGCCGACACCTCATTTTCATTTCCCCGCCCCCGTTTATGTTCCCAAGGCGACAGTCGTCTAAAAGCACATTCAGTGTTTGTTTACAAAGCCTCATGGATGTATATTTTGTATATTGTTAATTTGCCAAATCTGTATTCTGTGTCTCAGATGATGTTGCTGATAGCCATGTGAGACCTTCGCTCCCCTGCCAGCAGGATATTCGTTTGTGCGGTAATCAGTGTTCTTATGCGTCACGTTCTTCTCGTCTGCTTGTCCCTCCAGGTCCCTTAGTTTCTCTGTGCAACACTGGTATTAGGTGAACTCGCTCTCTATGGTTTGTCTTTTAGAAAATGTGCAATAAAAGTGTTTTGAGTTTTTGTATTTTGCCCAAGAAAAGCTCTATGGATGTCATAGATGTTGTATATTAACAGATATTTATACTTCTAATGTTGCGTAATACTGAAAATAAAATGAGATTCTAAATGATCCGTTTTGTCTCCATTTGGTTTTCTTATGTGTGCCGATTTCTGTAAATGTTTTGCTTACATTTATGTAAAACTTGAGTGAAAATGCAAAGTCGACACCCCCAGGGTGGCAGGGCCAACATCACCAGCCTGGGTTACAGCTCCGCCTCACAAACCCTGACCCTTGACCCTGCCTAGGAGGAAATTTGTCAAAGGATGGCGTTCAGCCGGTGAGATCAAGTTGAGAGGAACCGAACCTTTCACTGCGCCTCACCGTTGATCCCAGCGCTTCCTCCTACGCAGTTTTTCTCACCTATCAACTTTCCTGTTACCCCAGCTTCTATTGGACACAGTTAGAAATAAGTAGAAAACAAACAAAGAGGGAAAAAAAATAAACACTGCTTTTTTGAGCACTTTTGACTGCATTGTTTTGTTTATTTTAATATATTGTACTTACATTTGTCCTTTTTATTTTTTGGTTTGCAGTTTTTGTTGGCGGTTCAGGTGAGTCAGGACAAAAAAGGTTGTGTTTATGACACTAAATATCCTCAGTATGGGGCGTGTTGTGGTGGCGTAGGGATTAGCACGACCCACATTTGGAGTCCTTGACGCGGCCGTCGCGGGTTTGACTCCCGGACCCAACGATATTTGTCGTATGTCTTCCGCCCTCTCCTTACCCCCTTCCTGTCAGCCTACTGTCAAATAAGGGACACTAGAGCCCGCAAAAAGCCCCCTGGTGGGGAAACAAAACAAAAATATCCTCGGTATGAGTTTAAAAAGTTGTTCCCTAAGCAGCGCAAAGGAATTATCTGTTTTGATCACAGAAACGTCCAATTAAAAGCTGAATTTATTAGTCCACTTTAATTCAGTAATACAGGTGACCTAAAAGGTAGGGGGGAGCAAAAAACATTTTGAAGACCCATTTTCTGAGTCTAACAAAAAAGAAATTTTGACTTGCATCTTATTTTTTTTGAGTCATTTGCAAGTATAAAAGTCTAGATTATAATGTTTTTAAAAAATTAGGTTTTTCTTGGCCCTCATGAAACATTTTTTTGATGGAGAGCCAAAAACAAAAAGTGATCTAATATAAAGTATATTTCAACAACCATTAGAGTGAAGAGTTTTGGGGGTTTTTGTTTTACTTAGGGCAAGTAAAATATATTTCCTGTTATGGTGTTTAAGCCATTTTGTCTTTTCATCCAACATGCAAAAAAGATTTAAACAAAAAAAAAAACATTTTGGGGATTTTTCCAAGTATTGTTTGTGTGTGTGGGTGTTTCCGCTTGAAAAGGGAAATAGGAAAAATATTTTCTCATTTTACTAAGTGTTTTTTTTCTTCTCATCCAACACACATAAGAAACTTGGTTTTATCCAAAAACTTGCCTTCTTTTTTTTATTGACCCATGAAGGGTAATTTATAAACAGAACTTTGTCCTCATTTTTTTATTATTCTTTTTTTTGGCAGCACACTTTTTACTTTACACCCTGACTGAATAAAAAGAGAAGTTTTAGTCTAATTTAAAGTCACACAATGGTTCACATTTCAGCTCTATCTGAACCAACAGTTGCTGTTCAGTTTTGATGTCTCATCCTAACACACATACGTCATGTATCCCATCAGCGCACACTTCCTGTTTCAACTGAGGGGATTTATTTCATCCAACAACTGTACCAAAGTGTTCAAATCCAATAAATCTGCAATACATAAATGGGTCAAACGATACTGCAGCACCAGTAGGGGGCAGTATCTCTCTACTCCTGTGCCAGGGCGGGTAAAGTTAAAGTAGGTCTCCTGTTATGCAACATGTGCAGAGTGAAGCTGCAGGGAAACTGGAGTGTTATAACGCAGCATATTTCCAGCAGCTTGTTTCACTCATTTCTCAAACTGCATGCAGTAGAATAAAATGACATGAAGCCCCACAATCCTATGTTTTAATGTCAAATGTAATATTTTATAACTGAGAGTAAGTTTACCTTATTAAGCATTACCCTGGGGGGGGATAAGAAAAAACAAATATCACATGTCACCATTATACCCACACTTCCATCACAAAGCAGTTTGCCAGCAGTGTCCTCTCTTCTGTTTTCATCCGTTGCGGCCTTCTGTCTTCAGAGGAGCGCTGTCAGTAAATCAAAGTTAACATTGTTCATTAATCAGCATGTGCCGATGCGGAGAACGTCTCCCCGGCTTTCCCCCCTGACACTTACAGAAAGCAAAGCGAACATTGTTCCACCCTCATCGGGCAGACCTCTTTCTCCGGCGGCCATCTTTTATTCTCCTAAAGCTGCAAAAGCAACCTTGGATCTCCATGTGGCGTTTCGCCTCTTCGTCGGCCTCGCTGCCACTTTAGAGGAATGAAATTATAAATTATTCAGTTGATGGTCGTCATAAGCCCGAACCAGCGGGTGGAAGGTTCCCGATCCGGTTTCCGAAAGAGGATCGATACTGACGATGTGACCTCACAGCGTGCGTTGGTATCGATAAGGTGGGGTGTGAACGCAGGGATGGAGGAATATTCAAGTCTGTTTGCACACACAGAATCGGATGCATCATAAAGGGTAAAAACAGAAAGGAAGTCTGGAGGTAAAAGCCTGTAGCAGTCAGCATGACTTACTCTGATGTGAGCACACTGCCACAGATAAATCCCACCACTGTAACTCTGCTTTATGCTCTCACTGGAAGGAGGACCCTCTTTTGCCTATGCTTGCAATATGCAAAAGAGACTGCAGTGGGAAAAATCCACTTTTCATAAAAACACGTCCCGGTGCATCTCTGTCAGCTTCGCATTATCTAGAGACTGAAATGTTCCACGTTTTTTTGCGAACAAACGACTCAGTCCGAGTTGGATTGAGTTGGAAGACTTTCCAAATATTTTCCCAGATGTTCTACTATGTCCACAGCTGGATACTGAGTGAACACACCTGATGGACGTTGTCACTTGTCATATTGTTTAATGTGAGCACACAAAACACAGAGACCAGAACTCAGTGTAGTGATCTTGCTCACTGCACACACTGAGTGTTTACATGTAGTTCACTGTTTACACAGGTTAGCTAGGTTAGATTAGGACGTGCCCTCCGACCAGAACACAAGATTCCCAGCCACACCTAATACCGCGATGACTTCACTTTTTGATACTTTTGTGCTTTGCCACAAGCATGTGGCAAACGATGTGATGAAAGAACCTTGAGGTGTTGGTGTTAAGCGTACAAAAATTGTGACACATCATTGGATTCTCTCAGACCACAAGAACAGAGTCTCAGAGTCGTTTCATCTATCTGAGGCCATTTCTGTTCTTACTTTGGCTGCACTGCAGAAACTAATTGGTCAACCAAATGAGCGCAAAACCTAGAGCTTCTTGTTTTTTTTGTTTTTTGTTTTGGAAGAAATTTACAAAGCGGTGTTATACACCAGTCCACAGAGCCATTATTCAAAACAGGAAAATAATTTTTTCAAGTTTGAAAATGGACATAGCGACGCATTTTATTTTTGGAGACTGTGAAGTATGGCGGGAGGTGACTTTGCTGCAGGAGGAATTTGGTGCTCTTCACGAAATAGATGGTATTATGAGGGAACAACATTATGCGCAAATATTGAAGCGATAAAGTCGAACCTTGAGCTTAAACAAACGTTTTAAATGGAAAATGAGCCCAAACTTGACATGTTTAATGAGAACAAAGTGGAAGTTTTAGAGTGGTCATCTCACATAACTGTACAACTGTACATATTAAAATCCTTTGGCGATAAGTGTAGATTTTTCAGTATATATTAAGCTATTACATTTTTTCAATTTTTTTGCTTAATAGTGATGTGGCTTCCAAAACAAGTAAAGTTGATATTTCTTGGACGCCCCCTTATGGTGTGGAGGCTTGCTGCTCAACACAAACTGAGCAAAAGATGGAACAATAATCAAAACAACTAAAGTTGATATTTCTTAGGCGCCCCCTATTGGTGTGGAGGTCTGCTGCTCACTTTGCTTGTGCGTTGGGCTGGGTTTGTATGTAGAGATTTTAAAAACAAACTCATGTGAAGTGGTACAAAGGTGAAAGTTCATAAAGTCAGCCAACTTCTGTCTCTAGGGGAGAACATGTTTTGATAATCCTCCTAAATAACAGTTTGGATTTGTTGTTGGATATAAGTTAAAAGGAAGAAGAAAAAAGTCGCAGCATTTGCAAACTTTTTTTCCCCCTCTCACTGTAACTAAAGAACAGTGAGGCGGGGTGAAAAGGGCGAGTGAGAATCGTACAAACAGAGACGGTGAAAACAGTGGTGGGAAGACTCCCTGTTCCCGTGCACTCCTCCTGCAATCGGAGACGCGCAGATAAATCCACTCTGGCCTGTATTAACTTTGCTGCTGGAATTTGTTTGAGTACATTCTGTGACTTGGGGAGAAGCCAAAAAGCTCCAGCCCTGCTCTCATATCTCATGTTGCAAGCGATGGCTGCCGGCCGAGCGCGAGTCCACAGCCACTGGGCTCGACTTGCCTTGCGCGCGCGGGGAAACGGGGGGGTGAGGGGGGCTCTCGCGCTCGAGAAATAATGAACAAAAACTGATGATGTACTTCCGTTTGACAAACTACAGCACTTCCAGAGCCCCATTTGCATGTTAACAGGTCATATGCTTCAGTTTCTGCCGCATGAATTCCTCTCTCGCGACTGCGCTCGTTAAAAGCTCGTGCGGTCCGGGGATTTAATGTACGTTTTTCAGGAACGTGGTAAACATCCTCTATGATTATGCGATAAAACTCCTCTGCATGTTCTGTGCCCAGCCTGCGTGTCATGCGATCTATGTTTGTGTGCCTTCTGAAACATATTTCGTTTTGTTGATCCAGTCCTTTTGTGCATGGTGGTGCAATTTAAACATGGAAAAATAAAGTGTTGGGGTGTGTTTGTAGGGGTGTGTGTGTGGGGGGCGGGGGGTGACCGGTTGAAAGTGGGCGAGTAAGCGCAAGAGTCAACATTCTCGTTCAGGGTATAAACCGGGTGGGAGACCAATAAAAGGTCGTTTTATTTTCAGAAATCGTGGAAGTGCAAGTGTTGCAACAATTAGAGACCTAAAAACCTGATTCTCATGCAACTAAGGTTTAATTGGAAAGCCTCTCGAGGTGCGTGTGTGGCACAAAGAAAATGAGCACAATGACTAAAACCATCACGGCCTGTGCGGCGAAATGGGAGGATGGAGTTGGAGGCAATGATCTTGTGGTTCCCTTTTTTGTCGATTCGAGACGCACTGTGTCGTTTCTGCGCGCTGTCTTTTATTTCCCATTGATTTCATCTCGGTGTTTAAACGGGGAGATGATGTCAGTGGGTGTGTTTCTTTCCGGGCGTGGTGCTCGATATGTAGGAGGAAATTAGCAACATATGAATCCAAATCAGTGGCTCAACCATGGTTTTACTGGAGGGGTGGAGCGTTCATGGTCACTGATTTTAATTTTCTGCACTTCGTTTTACATTTGCACTTTTAAAAGTAGGGTGTGTGCATGCGTGTGTGGGTGTGTGTGGGTGTGTGTGTGTGTGTGGGGGGGTGTGTGTGTGTGTGTGTGTGACACCACAGCACAGAAATTTTGAGATTAATCTTCGAATTTTTCTGGGAAAACTAAAACTTGGAAATTTACTCAAATTTTTGGAATGTAGCACGTTTTTTTGTTGTTGATTTTTGTTTTGTTTTTGGTGCAAGACAACCATTTTATGTATGTGTTATAAACTCTCAGGGTAATGGCTAATAAAAAAGTCAACCACACTGGGAAAGTCGTGTAATTAAATAGAAACAGTGAGTCTCACTCTCATCAATAAAACACTGTTGCTAAACTCTGGGACAAGCTAGCTGTTATTAGCATCACAAGCTAGCTTGGATATCAACGGTTTAAAATTCTAACAAAGAAGTGGCCAGTAGTTTACTGACTAGTGTTGTAAATAAGTTACACTGAATGAACATATTAATGAACAACATCTTAGTTTTGCTGCACTATTTTCAAAAATATCTGCCGTTTAGGGGCTACCTTTGTGCTAATAAGCTGATGCTAGTCGTAAAAACGGTTCGAAAACAACAGAGTGAAGCCCTTCGCAAGATTTAAATGTTTATTATTATTATTATTATTATCTTCTCCAACAGGTCTCAGCTCAAAAAATGTCCTTCTCTTCCATTTCACCAGTTAGTGCCACTGTACATAAACGAGTTTTTTTCTACTTCCTGTAATTTTAGACCTCTCTGTAACAACAGCACCACATGCTGACAAAAACAGGAACTGGTTCACCAACTGGTTGTAACCAGTTGGTGAAAACAAAACATGGTTTACAAAATACATTTGACATGTACCCATTTTTCACCGGGTTACAATTATTATTATTATTATTTTATTGGCACTTAGAGGTGCTCATATCTCTGAGATTATACAACCAAGACTGAAACAATCAGCAGAAAACTCGTAAAAGCACTCCGGAGAGCTGAAGGGGAACTCCAAGGAGATAAGACTGACGAAGTGATCCCTTTGAACAACCTTCTCTATCTCACACTTTGGCCTGATCTCAAAGTCCACCCTGCAGGCTAAACGTTAAACCGTCACAGACAGAGTTGACAGAACAGCAGAAGCGCAACCAGTGCTTTAGTTCATGAGAGAAATTGGTACATTCTGTAATGACAGCGCATGTTGCCCGAGGGCAAAAAGGAAACATGGGTCGCCAATGTTGTTTTGACGTTTGCCACTGTAGGACTTTATAGCGCATGTTCAGAAGAGTATTTATACACCATAACCTTGGCACCAAGGCCATATGCCATTTAGATTTTTTTATTATTATTTTATTCAGTAGAGGACAGTGGATTATGTATTACCACATTAGTCCCAATCCTGAAATTGTTGCTCAGTTTTCACTGCAAAAATCTCACCAAGCATTTTTAGTCTGGTTTCTACTGCAAATATCTTAGTTTTGTCTTATTTAAAGTGTACTAACTTATAAATAACCATTCAGCTAGATGTAGGATCTTGTTTTAAGTAAATAGTTCCTTAATTTAGATTTGTTTTTTTAAGTACTAGTTCTGTTGACAAATTATTTCACTTATCAAATGGGGAAAAATGTCTCGTTTTAAGTGAAATAATCTGCCAATGAAAGTAGTTCATTTTATTAATATTCAGGAATTATTTAGTTAAAACAATATATCTTGCTGAAACGTGACTTATAAGTTCGTTTTGTCTTGTTTCAAGTGTGCAAAGACATTTTGCACTAGAAACTAGACCAAAGATACTTGGTAGGATTTTGTGTTTTTGCTGTGTTGGTTCAATTACAGTTGCTCTGTAGCAAACAGTGGATCCATCCTGCAGTCTGGAAACGTGTGATCTCAAAGAGGCTACTGACCTCTGAGAACATATTAAGGCAGTCATGACTAAGCCATACACATAAGAAAAAAAAACAAAAAACAGACTCCCTCAGGATCTGGCCCAGTTCCTCTGCAAACTCAGAGTTTGGTATTGAGCCCAAGCAGGATTCAGCGGAACACCTGTGGTGCAGAGTACAAGTGCCAGCAGGAGATCTCAAGAGAGCAATCAATAATTTCTGGAAAGATGTGGTTGTAAAATAAAAATAAAATTAAAAAAATGCATGCTGAACCACAACAGAAGAACGTTTGCTTTGTAGAGCCGCTTGTCACATTTCACCTGCATGAAAAAGACTTTTGATGGTTTTTGTCACGTACTCTGTGAGAAATGCAGTATTCTCACACCCTTTGAGAAATCTGAAAGAGCTCTCAGTCTGGATTTGTAGATAGTTCAAAGCTACACTAGCTTGGAGAAGTGGCCTAAATACCGGTAGATATATTGTGCATCCAATTTCCATTTAAATTTCTTCATTTGTGCCAGCTGTTCACTCTGAAGTATCTGATTCACAAAGCAAATGGTACTAATATTATGCAGAAGTGTTAGCACATGTTGGAGCAGTTTAAGCATAATCTTCTGCCATAATCACAGCAAAAACCAAAGAGACGAAGGGTAAAAGAGGACCACTAATGTTACTGTGGCTTCGTTCAAAACTTTATGAATATTAACTGATTTGCATTAGAAACCTCCGTTACTTTACTCATAAAGATGTTTTAAAGCTTTCACTTAAATTTTTTAAAATCTGATTTAAATTGTAGAATTTTGTTAGTTTTGAACATAGCGAGGTTTATCAGGGAAGTACTGCAGCTATTCAAAATGTGTACATTTTGGCTTAGTGTGTCTTATTAACAATAACATGCTATCATAATGTGAGATTTTGAACACTTGCGCTTACACTCAAATAACTTTCCATTCAAACTTTAAAGACCAAGACATGTATATGTAAAAAACCAATGTAAGTGAGTGAAGTACAAAACAAATTTGTCACATTTATTAGAAGACAAATATTCATTTTTGCTTCTAAACCACTATTTTTCACCTTATTTATGAAAATGGATCCTTGTTATGCCAAATTAGTAGATGCTCCTAAGTCCTTATGTTGTGAGTAGGGGTGTAATGGCAAACTATACTGGATTCATGAGAACGTGAAGTAATATTTTAGCAATACGTTTTGAAAGCTTAATGTAAAGTGTTTTAGATTTTTAACTAAAGAAAAAAAACAGTAAATTTTAACGAAAGCCTATGAAGGAGATGCTAACTTTAGCATCGTTAGCTGCTAATGGTTAGCCAGTCGCTGTCTTCTTTGTTCCTTCAACACTTTTGAAGCTAGATGTTGTTGACAGAAACGCTGTTCAAACTTTAAGCTCGACATTTGAGTATTTTACGTATCATGTCCAGTACTTAGAGTAATAACTTGCGATGCTACAATGTTAGCTATGAGAAATAGGTCTCATTTAGAGAAATGAGCTATTTGTGTCAGCTCATTTCACAGATGAGGCCATTTGGTAGACGGTGTGGCGTGAGGGTCACCTCTCCCCTTTGTGAGGACTTTATGAATTACATAACCGCTCTTTTGCTTTAATTTAGCAGGTGCTGCTAACATTACGTAATCCAGAACGTAATCAATCGAGTTCACAGTCTTTTATGGGGTCAGCATAACTTGTGATCGCAAATCATTTGCTTGCGGTTTTTGTATCACAATGATACGGAGTTCATAAGAACCTATCGAGCAGAGCTGAAACGGCTTCTTTTTCTTTTCAAATCAGGCTGTTAAGATAACCCTGCGACCTTTTGACCCCTGTCCTTCAGCTGGCCCATCGGTACCCAGCACAAAGCCACACGGCCGGCGAAGCATGGCTAGACGTGCTGACTCTAAACCCCAGAATGTCACCGCAAATTAAATCTTGCTTATCTCAAATCATATGGCTTGGCTGTTAATCAGCACTTTATACTAAAAGTTATATGTATCAGGAGGAAACAATAAAAATGGTCTGGTCCCTGTTAGCTCCTTATCACAGGACCCATTTGATTGTGCCACTTTGTTGCAAATGCATTTGCAGCATTTGTAACAAAATAGCTACAAATGCAGTAGCTGTTTGTTGAAAACCCAAAGGTTCAGCAGCAGTTCAAACCAACAGGAACAACAAGCTGGGATTGTCTTCAGTATGACGTAATTTGTCACACAGTATAAAGGAACGATAAAAGAAGTTTTATCACGCTTATCTCTACAGCATTACTTCAGTTCACTATTGCTTGGCGAGCACGTAGCTCAACAAAGACGCACCACAGACTGTAAGTTAGTTAGTCTGAGTATGAGATAAAGCTGTTTGTTCATAAAATTTGAAACAAATAAAATCTATCTCACCTTTTAAGAACACATTTTCATTTCTTCAAAACTAGTAAGATTGAATATAAAGTAGAAGCTGGGCACTAGCTAACCTAACAGATATTTTCTTCAAAATGAATGTTTTTCCCCTATCCTGTTAAAAAAAAAAAAAAAAAAAAGCCCCGTGTTGTACGCTTCGCTTTGTACAGAGGGTCTGGACTGTCAGCTATTGAGAAATGATTACAGTTGCCAGAGACATGGACTCTGTTAAAGTCTTAAATTTTACCCCATCGCCAACGTTTGCCCGTGATGTAGGTAATGTGCCAGTTCGACGTTATGAAGCGTACCAGAAAGTGCCTGCCCTGTAAACAACTGTCCTCCACTGTGAAGAAGGAAGTGCAGAGCCGAACAAGATGGCTGTTGATGTTAATTCAATATTTGGAGGCGTGGCCAACACGGACTGAACGACTTTACTTACTTACTAAGTTGCTATTGATAAAACTACAAGCAGACTACAATGCTAAAACAAACAAAAAATCAATCAATCAAATCAACGTCATTGTTCACAACTTCTCCTTCTGTTCGCAGATTGGCCCGGTTAAAATTCTACTGGAGAAATCCAAGTCAATGGGAGGAAGCCCAGACAAAGCACTGAGGGGACATGAGAATCGAGCAGAATTGCGTAGGCTACGTTTTCCAGCTTCTGTTTTGAAAAAAAAAAAAAAAAGCTCTATCATACAGATGCTGCACCAGTAGGAGGTAGTGTGGAGAGCCCTGTAGCACAATAAAAACTGAAAGATGATGACCCTGGGTAAAACCACACAGACAAGACATGGAACAGCAGGGATCCAGCCCACTAAAAATAATCCAAGAGTGCACTGACGACTCATCCAGGAGGTCACACCAAGAACCAAGAACAATATCTACTCTAAAGCCTAGCAGGACTCGCTTACCTCGGCTGAGGTCAACAATCAAAGACGATGGGGAAAAATGTCAGTCTCAAGGCCAGAACCACAGGGGGGAAAAAAACAGAAAGGCTCGTCTTACGAAAACCTTTCTAGGATCCCTAAAACGTCAGTGGAAAATATTCTGTAACAATGACAGAAAAGTGGAACTTTCTGGAAGATGTGTGTCTTCTTACATCCGACTTAAAAATAGCAGCATTTAGGAAAAGGAAGAACAACAAAAAGTGAACGGACATGCAGATATAGCGGTGGTGATAGTGTGACAGTCTGTGCCTCACCTGAACAGTTCAGCAAAAAAAAGCAAAAAAACCACTGAAAATGATTGTGTACAAACTGATATTTTTGTATTTAGTCACCGTCTTGATGCATGTGTGAAGTTATTCTGCAAACCTTTCAAATGGATACGGTTATATCCACTAAAAGTCTTTCTCTACATGCATCCACAGGTCAATTCAATTCAATTTTAAAAAATGCAGAGTGAAGTGAAATCTCCAGATTTGTATCCAAATTCCATGTGATGTTATCAGGAGTAAAAAAAAAGAAATTAATAAAAAATAAATAAATGCAAATCTACAAACAGCTGATTAATAATCCCTCGTCTGGCAGCAGAGAGGATGAGTGTGAAAGGTCAAGTGGTGACCCGAGCTGAGAGTCGGTGGTGAGAAAGAAATGAAAGAGGATGAAGAGGCTGATGGTTTGGTGGGGTGAGGGGGGAGAGACGATCCCTCTGTCAGACACCAAGCTGTGGTCTGGGCTCAGATGAGTGACATGACCCCAGTGTGGTCCCACACCGAGCGCATTACTGGGCGTCTGAGAGGGATTTAGAGTAGCAGGGCTTAGCACAGATCAGGCCATGGTTCCCTGCCTGAGGGAGAAAAAAAAAACAGCAAAAAAAAAAAACAGGACAGGTCTGAGAGGAGCATGAAAGAAGAACTTCAAATACTGAGATACTGCAGTAAAATATCTGGCATTATAAAGTTTTATTTGATGCGAACGTATTTGAAACAAAAATTAAACGGTGTCTAGATATTTTTTTTTTCTTCAATGTTTTATGCCGTTACTAACCTGAACCTCAATGTATTTTAGTAAGATTTCAGGGTTTCCACCAGCCTATTCTAAGCCTGGCGGGCCACCAGGCTTTACTTGGGCCTCCACCAGGCTAGGTTCAGGTTTGTTTTTTTTGTTGTTTTTTTTTTTTTACATATTTGCCTCTTTAAAGACTTTATAATGGGTGTTTAGGCATTGTTAATAATATCTTCCAATCTTCCACTTCCAATAACACCTAATGATATTTTCAAATTCCCCATCAACTTTAAAAATTTTATAAACTCAAAACCACAGTAGGGCACTGCATGACTGCCCTAACATTCCTAGCAAGTTTTCTGGGGGAAACCCTGAATTTTATATAATAACCAAAAATTGATGAATAAATGTGAAGTGGAAGGAAAAATTATATATGGTTTTCAAATATGGCAAACCCCAGCAGTTGTGGCTAGGTGCCACAACTGTATACAAATATCTGAAATCCACTAATATATGAGAAAATCTTATAAAAATGCTCATAGGAACCCTTTTATAATTCACCAACTATACTGTAAACTACCAACAACTTAAAACTCTTTAATATAATTTCAGTCATCTTACAACCAAATGGCTTACACCTATATTGGAAAGTGTAACAGTTTATGTTAATTTTACAACACACAGTGCAAAACAATCCATAATGTTTACGTGTTGTGTTGTCTATGCGCTAATGACGGACGTTTGGCAGTAAGCACAGCGTACACTACGCATTGCGTGCGCATCAAAATAAACGTGAAACGTTCATGACCGTTATGACAGTTCCAACAGCAGGAAGTCTAAGCACATGCGCACATCGCGTCTCCACAAGACAACGTTTTGAGGTCGGGGGAGTTTTCAGCCAATCAGCACCAAGGAACGTGAATGGTGCTTTTGGATTGACTACTTCGCGAACAACAGCTAACATTGTATCAAGTGAAATGGCGGCTAGCGAATTTTTCTTTTTTCTTTTTTACAAAATACCTCAAGCTCCTTCTTCACTCCTGGTTTGTTGCTTTCTTTCTACAATGCCTTCTGGAAAGCATTCACTGGTTGCTGCTTGGTGAGTTTACAGTTGTGTCTTTTTTTTATATAGATAACGAGTTTAACAGTACATTACAAGATGTACTGTAAAACAAAGCTTAAGCTATTGTTTTACAGCCTAACCCCGCTTTAAACTTTATCTCCGTTCCTTCGTCTTCCTGATGCTGTTTGTTCTGTCGCTGTTCTCCAACAAACCTCTGAGACCTTCACAGAGCAGCTGGATTCATTCTGAGATAAAATGAAATAAAAATATAAATAGACACTATTATGACTTATGAAGGCAAATAGATCAGACTGGATTATATCTACTGCGTATTACAGCCAATTGGAGCTGATGGTGCCAAACAGATTTTTTTATTTTATTAATTTTTTTATGACATATAATCCCAAAATAGAAAATTTAAGGATACGATTGGACAAAAGGTATTCCGTACTTGAAAACGATCGTTTCGTATAAGCCTCCTGGTTGGCGTTTCGTGTCTCAGTGTAAACGGGGGCTGAAGTTTTTACGTGCAGAAGTTAGCAGAAGTTGTGTCATGTCACTTGGCTGGCGGGCGAAATGTTTGTGCAATAAAAAACCTCGTCTGGACTCCTGTGACGGAACACAGCGACACTTCTGTTCCAGCAGAAGCTGGAACTGGACTTTGAACTGCACAATAAAGTGCTGCTCTGCATATGTTTTGTACATCATTAATCTAAAGACAACCAAAGGAGAGAGAGAGAGAGAGAGAGACAGAGAGAAAAAAAAACACATGAGCTCAAAGGGATAAAAAAGAAAAGCATGCACAATTTTACAATGCAGAAAAGTGCAGCTGAATTCGTTCTTTTTGTAAAGGGAGTTTCCTGCTAAGTTTAGTTGGATTTAGTTTCCAAATACTACATTTAAAAAGACAATATGCCAGAGTAGAGTTCCATAACCTGTTTCATTCATTGTGAAGAAGTACCTTAAATAATAATAATAAAAAAGAATTCACCCCGCTTGCTTTTGGAGTTTATTTAGGACCTGCTATGTGAGGTGAAAGAGCCCAAATGGGCGTTATGTAAACACATTCCCTGCACGCAAGGCCCAGGCAGCCACAGCTGGCTGGACTTGCGTAAGAGGCCCCCTCGGCTCAGACTCTATGTGTTTGCCATCCGGGTTTGTAGATCAGTGGAAATCTCCTTTAGTTCAGGCCTGTGTCATAGTCACCAACTGCATGGTACTGCAACGGATGGATTAGCGTAAGTGCAGGATTGAGGTTGTCCCGAATAAGTAGAGCGTCGAAAAGAGACCCCTTTGGTTTGAGCGGCTTCCAGGGGCGCTCGGGAAAACTTCACTGAACTTATTTTGACAGCTTTATGATTGAACGTCCCAAATTTTGTTGGGAGTTGGCTCCATTTTTTTTAAACAGAGGTTTATTTTAACTAAATTTTCGTAATCAGTTTAGTCAAAGTCGGAATCAATCTATTTAGCAAACTTGAAATTGTTGTTTTGTCTTATTTCAAGTCTACTAATTTGCAAGCAACTTTTTAGGAAGATATAGAAAATTGCTTTAAGTCAATAGTTCCTGATGAAAAAGTTCTAGTTCCAACTAAGTAGGGGTGGCCATTTATGGTATCATTTATCACAATAAATTTCTCATCATGACAAGATTTTGATTTATCGTTGTCATGATGAATTCTAAATAATGATGCTAAAAATCCCTAAAACTGTCAGTAATGTTTGGATTGATATTTTTGCTATTTTTCGCCACTGTTCATTCAGCAACAGTGTTCAATAAATATCTAGAAATTTCAAAATATGATTAAATCCAGTTTAATCATATTGCAAATCACGCTTCTTATGGGACTGGAGTCCTAAAGAAACGCATCACTAATGGGAATGTTTTTCAAGAGCGTTTATTTGTGTTTGTGGGGTTGTGATTGGAATAAATAGTTCTTATTGTCACTTATCGTTATCACAAAAGTAACTCAAAGTTTTATCTTGATAAAACTTTAAGTTAATGTCACACCACCACTACTTACAGCAGGACATTTTTCCAGTATTATAAGTGAAATAATCTGCCAGTGGGACTGGTACTTTTTATCAACATAAAGGAATTATTGACTTAAAACAAGCTGTTGTAAGTGGCTAAAAAGTTATTTGCAGTTAGCTTTTCTTAGTTCAAAATCTACTTTGCACTACTTTGTTTAGACTAAAAATACTTGGTAAGATCTTGTGTTATTGAAGTGTAAGTACAAGTGCTATAAAATGAAGGGTCCAGAATTATCCTTCAAGGTGCCACCAGTACAGAGCTTGGTTAGTATTCACAGCAGTGTAAATCAACAGAATAAGGCAAGCAAAATGGACCGCTGACAAGAAAGGTGTCAAATATGCCTCTTCTGTTTGAAAACAAAACAAAAAAACATCAAGGACATTGTGAACTTTTACAGAATGGAGAGTAGAACATTGGTGCTTCCTCTGATGGATCCTCTCTGTCTGGAAAACCTCATTTTTTGGAGAAGAAACTCTTAGAGCTACCATGAGTCTGCAGTTAAGCAAACAGTGAGGCATCTTGATTTGGTCCATGTGTTGGATTTCTTCTCCTTGACGCAATAAGGCTCCTCCAAATTCTTCCCGATGACACTGCGCCACGGATAGTGTGGGATCAAAATGTTCTCCAAGAGAAACTTTTTCCAATCCCCCTGGAACAGTCTGGCGGTGATTTGTTGACCTTCCAGCATGACAGAGTAGCGTGTCCCCGACGCAAAACAGACAAAGTTAATTGCTCAAAGATCATACCTTTCACATGCCAGAGAGCCCATCTCTGACCTGTTTTGCTTTTGCATTTTGCACATAGGTTTGTGATGCATTTCTATCCTCAAGAAAAGGATATAAAACTTCAGATATCTCACAAACGAGATGTTAGCATGCATGGAAAAAACTTTACGAAAACGTTACACTATAGCATAAAGCAGTGTTTTTCAACCTTTTTTGAGCCAAGGTACAATGTTTTCATTGAAAGAATCACGAGGCACACCACCAACCAAAATGTAAACAAATGATACTCTATAGTCGCATATATTA
>CAEFZY010032254.1:0-42513 GCA_903066815.1 Brachyrhaphis roseni
AGCAGGCTGGTGAGGTCGGTGTTTTTCTCTCTGCAGTGATCCAAAGCGTCCTCCCAGGTCTTCTTTTCTGCTACTGGGTCCATGTTCACACAGAAAAATTTGTAGCTGTCTTCTCCTGATCTCCATCTCCATTCACTGCTGGTCCAAAAAACATTTTCAGCAGTGCGTGTCAGGACTGTCCCTAGCAGATTGAGCGGTAAGTCGAGCTTGTTGTGGTAGGTGACAAGCTCTCCTACGGACCAATTCCACTTGAAGCCATCACTATCCCAGTAGAGGCCGATCCATCCTTCCTTCTGTATGTCATTATTCACAAATTTTTTGAACACCTGCTCCTCCTCTTCACTGGTGAGAGCCAAAAAGTCAGTATAGTGGTCCAGGCAGTGTTTCCAAGCATCAGTCCACTTTTTATTGTCCTTGACAAACACGTATTTCTCACACCAACAGCAGGCAATTGAGGCAATGAGCAGCATGAAGACGATCCTCTCCATCCTGACGGTGGCTTTGCACAGGAGCAACTGACTGACTCGTTGACTTTACCTTTTGTGTATGAAAATTCAGAACATTTTCGTACACAAAAAATGCTATCCATGAGTTCTTAAACAAAGCAGCGAAACCCGCCTTTGAAACAAATGCAGTCGTGGTAAATATTCAAAGTTTTTCAAAGGCTGCCCTTCTGAGGAGAAATCAAGCAGAACAAAAAGAAATTCGCAATCATTTACATGTACTGCAGGGAACTTAAATTAGCTTGTGCTTTTCATCAAGGCGGACATTACAGAAAACAAGTAAAGTAATGAACTGTGCTGTTTTTTTACTTCAGGTGTAAGGCTACCTGGA
Source organism: Brachyrhaphis roseni (assembly GCA_903066815.1). Classification (NCBI taxonomy): domain Eukaryota; kingdom Metazoa; phylum Chordata; class Actinopteri; order Cyprinodontiformes; family Poeciliidae; genus Brachyrhaphis; species Brachyrhaphis roseni. The sequence continues at coordinate 835 of CAEFZY010032254.1, forward strand.
CAAGATTTGATTTGGAAAACAATATTCAAGTGTTGTTGTTTTTTTAACAAGCAATTTATTGGTTGTTTGCATTTTTTCATTCTACAACCGAAAACTTTATAAGCATTTAGAGTGACAGATCCATATAAATGATGAAGTAGGAAAACAGGGCATGACTTAAAAAATATTTTTATAGATAAAAATCTGAAAAGTCGTAAGAAAATTTGTGTCAGTCCTCTTGAGTATTGTTGGGCATATTAATCTAAATATTGATACTATCAATATAAAAAGGTGAGTATTGGTCTCAGATTAATATTTTTGTCTTTAGTTTCTCTCTCATATGTCCAAGAAATTATTAAAATTTACTCACAGAGTTCATGCCATATTCAGGAATTAAAATACCAAATATAAAGAGCTTACATTTTAAATTTGATAGTAAGCTTTTTATACTTTTATAACCCTTTCAAATATAAATATGGCTGAATATGATAAAGCATTTGTTTTTAAATATTGAAGGACAAATAGTATTCCTATTTAGATTATGCAGATTACAGTTAATAAAAAAAATCATTACTTTATTTCTTTTCTGCAAGATTAAATGTAAAAATGGAAATTAAATTGTGGCAGCTACAACATTTACTAAATTTTCTTTAGTAAATGTTTATCAAAAATAAAAGCTGTCTATTTTCAAAACTCTAAACAAGTTTTATTTAGCTGGACAGAAGGCACAAATTACTCTTTGGATTGTTAAGGCTGCAGTACCCTGGTTTAGTTGGATAAATACATTTCTAAATTAATATTTATTGAATGTAATGTAAATAATTACTATTTCCATAAAAAAGAATTTTAAAAAATGAGAAAAGGAAAAGCGGTTGAACAGAACACAAATGCTACAAATACTAGAATACATATTTAAACCAAAACATGAACAGTACAATAAAGAACCAAGAGTCTAGAAACCAAAGTAAAGTAACTGTGGAACACCATCAGTGACAAAACAAAACAAAATGATCAAATTTCCAATAATCAGGGTGATTATAAAAAGCAAAGAAGGGTTCTTCATAAGGGCAAGAAAATCATGGACAACTCTTTTATCCTCTTTATTAGACTGTCTCGGGAAAACAGAGTATCTTCACGCAGAGGATTCTTCAAACTCACTGTAACACAGACCTCTACTGGAGACCTTTCCTGCTAACAGTCATCACTGTCTCCAATAACAACATTTAATTTTTCTTTAAAATCAATTAAATATCTTTGCGTTTGACTGACGATTTCTGCAGTGATCTGAAGAAAATTAGAATGCAAGACAACATCAAAACAAAAGTAAAACCCTCATTCTTCACCAAGTAAATCTTATTTGTTACTCAAATCAGCTCTCCAAGACATTCTGACAACACTGGCTTTTTTTTTTTTTGCAAGTGGTTAAGTTGATTTCTAAACTCTTTTGCATGATTTGCATGTCCTTATTCTAGTCATGACTTGCTACAGACAGGTAAAATTAGGTTTCCTCTGAAATTGGGCCATAAAAAGCATACTTTTTAAAATTTTATTTGCCACAAAAAATAGAAAATTGTGTATCACTCCAACTTATACACTACTTTGAACCCAACCACTTTTGCAAGTGGTTGGGTTGATTTCTAATCTCTTTTGCATGATTTGCATGTCCTTATTCTAGTCATGACTTGCTACAGACAGGTAAAATTAGGTTTCCTCTGAAATTGCGCCATGAAAAGCATACTTTTTAAAATTTTATTTGCCACAAAAAATAGAAAATTGTGTATCATTCCAACTTATACACTACTTTGAACCTTTCTTTGGGATTTAAGGCTTTACTTTGTATGCACCACATCAAGTTGGATTTCAATATATCACATCTGCAAATAGGTAAATGTTTGGATGAACTTGCAATTTTAATATGCGACGAAACAAGAACTATATCCTACAAATCAGAAAGAAAAAAAAAAAAATCTCACCCCAGATGGGACTCGAACCCACAATCCCTGGCTTAGGAGGCCAGTGCCTTATCCATTAGGCCACTGGGGCACCGCCTATGTACGGCTGCAAAATTTAAATTGAATCTCCTAAGCAGACACGGCGATATAGCTATGTTTTCCATATATATATAGCTTTATTGTCGTTCGTAAGACGTAGGTTGCATTTTTTTCTTCATCTACACCAACGTCAAAACAAAGAAGCGAAAGAAAAAAAAAACCCTGAAGCTCATGGTTGCCAAGCAACTAAGCCTAAAACACTGAAAAGTGAAGCTCAACATGACATAGACAAGATATATTGGTTTTCCTACAAAATATAACCCCCTTAAGATATTAGATTTTTAAAATTTTCATTGCTAAGCTGTTTGTATAACCTGCGATGGATTGTTTTGCATTTAACTAAGTGGGAGTAACACACAATAAGCAACTGTGAAGCTGGAAAATGATTTTAAATGCTAAACTATTTTTGTTGTGCTTTTAGCTTGAAAAGTTGTCGACGGAAGCTGTAACTCATGCCGCGGCCGTTACAGCTTAGCTCTTAGCGAGCTAACGTTGCTAAGAAACGATTTAGCAAATCTGCTGTAAAGGAGTGTTTAGAAGATGGCGATAATTTTATGATTATATTTTGATTTTTGAAAGCTTTATTTGATTTTATTTTATAAGATATAACTTACTCAAAATTACAGCGATATATTTAAGCGGCGCGGAGTTGAACATAAGAGTTTTTTCCGTTACCTTTTTGATAAACAAGACTTAGCTAACACTGAGGTCCTCAAGATATACACCTCGAAATGGTGAGAAAACTTGTTTATGCTGTTAATGTTCGAGTGTAACTGTCATGGAGGAGGTTTTATTCTTTGCATAAAATTAGTATTTTTTGGCATTGTCACATCACCATGTAATAATCCGAGGATGACTATCATCATTAATATGTATGTTGTCAGATCCTGTCACGCGTGAAGCCAGCTGTGGGAGAAGAGACACTGGGGAGCATCAGTGATAAAAACAAGAAAAACAAAACCAAGGTCCCCAGTTTGGAGGAATACCTTCAGCAAAGAGACTACCTGGGTGCCTTAACGTTGTTGGAGGTAATGCATCTCCCAGTGATAAAAAATAATAAAACAGACATTTGAAAAGATTTCAGTGGATTGATAGAAAATTGCAAACGTTTTTGCTGAAATATTCATACTCCTTGATACTTTTTCACATAACAACTACATATTCTTAAGGATTTTATGCGATAGACAAACAGAAGCCCTTAGTAACTTTGGAGGAGCTACACTATAGAAATTGATAACTCGGGTGGGAGAATGTTAACAGGACAGCGATTAGTTTTGTTCTCCCTAAATCTGACCTGTATGGAGATATGTCAAAAAGAAAGACATTGCTGAAAAGAAAGCATAAGAAATACTACTTGTAGTTTGTCACAAAACCAAAACTGAACTTTTTAAATTATGTCTAAGCTAAATACTTTGAAGAATCTGTGACAAACATCAGGCTATACAGTCAAAGCTATTTTGCAAAGAAGAATGGGCAAAATTGTTTGTGTCAAAAATGTGGTTTCCCTCTGTTTCACATTTATGTTTGACTTCATCTGTCACATACAGCTCCTATAATACACACTGAAGTTTCTGGAAGTAACTAGGCAAAACGTATAGGATTTAAAAGGGTAAATGTAAATACCCTCCATGAAGACATAACCTAATAAGCCAAGCTCAAAGTTTTAGTTTAACAATTACAAGGAATAGAAGATCTTTTGTTTTTTGAAGAGATGGAATATCATTCTTATCTGAAAGGCTGCTTAATCTTTAGTTTCAGAGAAGCATTGGAGAAAAACATAAGAATGCAGACCTGTGGATTTGCTACTGTGCATTTCACCTTGGTGATTACAAGAGAGCGATGGAGGTAATTCTTTTCCCCCCTAAAGTACTTTTTTTTTTTATCAGGGCATACAAGACGTGAACAATATAGTAGATATATACTTCTGTACATGTATACATAAAATCATTTTACTCATGGCTCTGACTACATTTGTATTAAATGTGTACCATGTTCTGACAGGAGTACAAATCTCTCACCAAGAAGCCGGATTGTCCTGCAGAGGTGTGGGTCTATCTGGGCTGTGCCCTGTTTTTTCTGGGGCTTTATAAAGAAGCTGAGGAGGCAGCGTCGAAAGGTACCGACTTCAGCAAAACTCTGTTAGCATAATGTTAACTTTTGCTTAATTTTTAAGATCTTTTATTGTACATGTACAATTTTGCATGAAAATGCTGCACATACTTTTAGTTTAATAGACACTCATAAAGAACAATGGTCAATGCAATTACTTATTTATAAAACATAGAGTCAGTTTCTGTGCGGAGGCTGCATGTTTTCCCTGTTCAGAAATGGGAACATGACACCAGGAATGTTCAAGAATATCTTGTGGTTGCTACAGACTCGGGACTTAAAGGATTTAGTGGGTTTCCTCTGGGACTCCCTCAAGCAGTCCAAATGCATACAAGTCAGATTTATCAAAAATTAGATTCAGTTCAAGGAAGAGTGTAAACGGTTGTTTTTGTTGTCTTTTTGTGAACCTGCACCAACAAGCCAGCGTCTATTGAACTCTTCTGTCGCATTTCAGCCATTTTTCAATCTGCAGGTTGTACTTTCTTTGCAGAGTTTTATCTGTTCTTGATTGTACCTCCTGCTTGCCATTATCCAACCGCACATCTTTGAAAAGCAGAAGTGGAGCCTCATGCTCAACCAACAAGAATGCACCAACCTCTTTTCCTCATTGGGTTTCTGCTGTCTGAGACGTTCACTTTTCAACTTGCTGTCATGGACTTTTGTCCGAGTGAACTTAAAGGGGACCTATTATACAAAACTCACATTTTCCACTTTTTGTTTACTTCCATTTGGGTCTCAATGGTTTCTAAAATCAGCCCAATTGGTTAAAAATTACATACAGCCACTTTTCGGTAATAAGTTAATGTTTTTTGGTGTTTAAAAAAATGAGCCTGGTTATCTAGCAACCTAAGCTAGGTTATCTATCTTAGGTTGCTAGATAACCTAAGCAGGCTGATTTTGCTTGGTTGCAAAATCAGCCAACCGATTTTGCAACCGAGCTGCAGAATCGGTTGGCGGATTTTGCAGCTGTATGCATTGTACAATGGCTGCTGGAAAAGAAGAGCATTTTGTTGTTGACTTACAATCCAGAAACCACTTGCTGCTTTCTTGCTGGTTATGCATGAGGCTCCACTTCTGCTTTTCAGAGATGTACGGTTATAGAATTGCGCATCTGTTTGCAGCCATTTTCATGCAGGAGTGTTAACATTGAATGGGGGGGCGTGGCCAGCAGCATTTTATTTTCATTTAAAGTGACAAGACACCCTAAAACAGCTAATTCTGAAAGGAACTAAAAATAGGAAGAACTGATGAAACTGAAATCTCATTATCTAAGAATAATTTTGGGCAAAACAAGCCTTCAGCATAAACCTCACAGGTTTGAAGAAAACATAAGTTATCTTTAAGGCATTTTGCTGTTTTCATCTGGATGATGAGGGTGACTCTTCAGCCTCCCTCCTTTACCTAAAGTTTCAGAGAGCTTGATTTAATGTGAAATAGATTATTAGGAGCTTCCATGTCTTTATATCGGTTCATCTCCTGTTTTGAGTTAGACATTATACCATCAGATGAGGGCTGATAGACAAACGTTCATGGGTTTGTTCATCTCTTCCAAACATTCCTTACTCCTTGCCGGTACTTGTTTGTTTCTAACCTTCTTGCGAACTCCATAGTTGTCGTTTCTAGAGAAGAATAGTTTGGAATCGACACATTTTTTCTTGAATGGGTATGAACTGTAAAATAATGAAATATTTAAATGTTTTTCTACTTGAATGAAATGCATCAAAACTAAAAACTCCTACTGTTCTCAGTCTATAAACACACCATCCAACAGGGTGGATTACGATGAACTTTTTTGACTTTAGTAAAAATCAGACTAACATTAGGAGCATTATACTTTGATGCATTATATCCAAAGCAAATTCATTCTTAATTAATTTCTCAATTTAATTAATTTCCTTTTGGATTTATATCTCTATCCAAGAACCTGTGGCACATTTTTGACTTATATAAATGTCCTCAGCTTCTGTGAATTTGCCATGTAATAACTGAAACCTTTTATTTGTAATGATCTTCTACTCCTCTTTGTGGTTTCAAAGGCATGAAACCATATTAGTTACTTACTAGGGGTGCACCGATTTATCGACCAGCTGATTTATTGATGCTGATTTTCTTACTTTTGGCAGATCAGTGATCGGCCGATACATATTTTCATTTGTATGAGTTAATATAAAATGTAGTCTGACTAAATACAATTTCAGTCTCTTATCTGTGATCCAGTTCTCCATTATTTTCTACATGTCATGTCTAGTTAAGCTGCTCAATTTGTTTCCTCAGCAATGGAAGTAACCAGCTGGTAAACACCTGCCAGTGATGTTGTGATTTCTGTATAAGAAGAGTTTAAAATGCTCCTCAGTCTCTAATGTGACTATTGTAAACAAAAGAGTGATGCCTTCTGATGAGTCCTGTCTTTATTCACTAATCTTGTCCCCTCTCGCTCTCTGTAGCGCCGATGTCCCCTCTCCAAAACCGGCTGCTGTTTCACCTGGAGCACAAGGTTTAGCAATTATATCTTCTTTTTGGCTTCATAAAACAGTCTTCTTAAAATGTATTCAGTTCACTCCAGTATTTGTATTTTATTTTGTGTTTTGATCTCTTCCTGTAACTCTGCGTCTCAGTTTAAGGATGAAAAGCGACTGATGGCCTTCCACCAGAACCTGGAGGATGTGACAGAGGATCAGCTGAGCCTGGCCTCCATCCACTACATGCGCTCTCACTACCAAGAGGCCATAGACATCTATAAACGCCTTCTGCTGCAGAACAGGTCTGAACTTTGTCTGTCCTGTCATTCTGAAATTAGCTTCACAGTCCTGCTGTTCCAAAACCACCTTGGCAGATGAGAGGTTTTAATGCACCAGTCTTAGACTTCATGGACTTCACACATTATGGAGCAAAACTAAATTCACACCACTTGAACTTTTTCCTGTTTTGCTGTTACAGTGACAGACTTCAATGTGCTTCATTGGGATTTTTCGCAGCAGACCAACACAGAGTAGCACAAAATTCTGAAACAACAGACAAATTATACATATTTTCAATACTTCTTACAGTAAAAGTCTGAAACTGTGGCACATTTATCCTCATTTACTGATGCTATTTATCACTTTTAATACTGCCGCAAAAAGTATTGGAAATTTATCATAGTCACAATTAATTGTACGCAGTATTAATGATGTAAAAACTGCTCAGATTGCAATAAATGCTAACTTACTATGCAATTACATTCATGCGTGTCCATCCTCTCAGACTATGGAGAGGCTCATTCTTTTCCCCCCACTTCATATTTATGCCGTTCATTGTGCTGCTCCATCATGTCCAATCCAAATAAAATATGTTGAAGTTTGTGGTTTTTAGGTGCCAAAACAAAAAAAGTGAATACTTTTACAGAGCACTGCAGCTTATATAAGCTTTTTTCTTATTCTTACTGTTGATAGAAAAATACCCTGTTAGATTCCTGTTTGATCCGACATTATTCAAAGTTTAATCACCATTTCATCTTATCTTCTCCCTAAGCAGCATATTTCTTTCCCCTCTCACTCCATGCTGTGATTACAGAGATTACCTGGCTCTGAAAGTTTACGTGGCTCTGTGTTACTACAAGCTGGACTACTATGATGTGTCTCAGGAGGTTCTGGCCGTGTACCTGCAGAACATCCCGGATTCAACCATAGCTCTCAACCTCAAAGCCTGCAACCATTTCAGGTTGTACAACGGCAAAGCAGCAGAGGTACAAATATTTTATCTACTAAATGTTGATGAAGCTTAAGGGTGCAACTAAATTTAGCAAAAGAAGTGAGGAAAATTTATTTTTGGTTGATAATTTCTTTACTGTAGCAAAGCTTTGTTGTAATAAATCGTTTACTGCTTCCAAATCCTCTCTGCTGAAGCCAAACTTATACCATATTTAAATTTAATTATTTACTTCACAGTAGTGCCCAACAATATTACCCTCAGTGGCGTAGCATGCTTTTCAAAAGTGTGGGGTATACGAGTTGACTGATAAGGGATTGAACTGCTTTGACTATGTCTATCGCTAAAAATCTGATGTAAAACTACTAAATTCCTTGTAAAATATTTATTTTACATTGTAGTTTGAGAAATGTTGAAATACTACCTGAAATGTAAAAAGTAAACTTATTTGTATACTTAACTACAATTTGATTATATTAAACTTTAGTTTTTCTTAAATCTTAATGTTTTATTTTCTAATTTCTGCTGGTTGTGATTGATTTTTCATCTGACCAGATGAAAACCAACTGTCTGTGATTGGCTTAAAGTTGTGAACACAGATGTTTGCATGTTAAAAAATTTACTTTGCGTGTGCAAGTCACATCAAATGTTGCATGTTTTTTTGACTCTACTGGCTTTCCATACATGAGAAGGAGAGAAAGAGTTTACTGGAGTTGAACTCGTGGTGGAATACATATTGAGCGAATGCTTGTGAGATTTAAATAAACACACCACAAATCATTTGCTTACATAGATCTATACGCTGAAATCAGTCTCACTGCATGCTAAAATTGAGTTTTTGTGCAAAACTGGAAGAAAAGTGAGAATATTTACATTGAGGAGGATGTGACTCCTACTCATGCATTTCATCTGCTTAGTGTGGCAGAATGTCAGAATTTCCTTCCAGGTCTCCTTCAGTTTCCTTGTTTTTCCAGTGACGGGGATTTTGTGCTGCAACATAACACTACCTCCACCAAAAACTCTTAAGCATTGAAAGAGAGGATGTTGGGTCTGACCAGCATACTCAACTTTTCTGTAAATGTGGCACCATTTAAAGGGACATGAACAGGCTTTCCAACTTAACAAGTTTTATTACTTCAAAGAAAAAAAATGAACCAAACAAAAATGTCCTACATTTTGTCTTAAGTTTATGAAATGTTCTCGAGCACGTTAAGATTATTTTAGTACAAAAATATGTATCTTTTGCATTCCTTGTTCACGTGTGTGATTTTATTCTTCTATCATGTTATAACTAACTAAATAACTAAATAAAACAAAACATGTTTGGACACTGGCTGCACAGTGGCGCAGTTGGTAGCACTGTTGCCTTGCAGCAAGAAGGTTCTGGGTTCGATTCCCGGCCCGGGGTCTTTCTGCAAGGAATTTGCATGTTCTCCCTGTGCATGCGTGGGTTCTCTCTGGGTACTCCAGCTTCCTCTCACTGTTAATTGGTTTCTCTAAATTCTCCCTAGGTGTGAGTGTGTGTGCATGGTTGTCTTTCCCATCTGTCTCTGTGTTGCCCTGCAACAGATTGGCGACTTGTCCAGGGTAAACCCTGCTTCTTATCTGAAACATTTGCTGGTCATTGGCACCAACACCCCTCCTAACCCCACTAGGGACAAGAGTGTTAGAAAATGAATGTTTGGACACAAACCTCATCCTTTATATATCTTTTATTAAATGATCATTGTACACAAAATAACAAAGTAATCGCTCCAAATCAGTAGCTGTTCTTTTGGAATTGTTTACATCTTCTGTTTTATTTTGTGTGTTGCCTTTCTTGCTCTCAGGCTGAGCTGAAGAACCTAATCGACATCTCCTCCTGCTCCTTTGAGTTCGCTAAGGAGCTTATCCGACACAACCTGGTAAGCTTATCTCCGGCTGCGAGCGCGGAGGACTGTACGGATGCGTACAGCAGGGCCGGCGCTTCCTGTCTCCCTGAACCGCTTTGTGCTGCAGGTGGTGTTCCGGGACGGGGAGGGCTCGCTGCAGGTGCTGCCGCCTTTGATCGATGTGATTCCCGAGGCTAGACTCAACCTGGTCATCTACTATCTGAGACAAGGTGTGCACACACATCGCAGCCATCTTAGAAGAAGATGCAGACTAGAGGATGTGACAGGAAGATGCTGTTGAAAATAAATGGTTTGGGAATGTTAAAATACGGCTGCAGAATAAAATTGTGAAATAGCCAGAAAAAGAAATGACGTGAAATGAACAGTTCAGGGGAAAAAATGTTAGAAAAGTTCTGTCTTCACACACATTATAACACAGGATGTGTCTCTGTTTGGAATAAAGAAGCTTTTTTCAAAAGAAATGCACCAATCAGGCTGCACTTTGAGTTCTGATTCAGATTGTATTTTTCTAACCACTGTGACACAGAGGATGAGAAAAATCTGCTGCAGCTTCTTTACCAGCATTGGTTGTTTTGATTTTAATAGTAAAGATAAATGTTAAAGCATCAAAGCAGTTTTCTTAAACCTTTATTTGAGTTTTACTAAATAAGAAATTGCATCAAAGTAATTTGATGTGCTTCAAGACTCACCACAGAGGGAGATCTTTGTTTGGATGCCTTGAACAAATATGGGAAAAATAAATTGATAAATTGTTCTTTTCTGCATTTCTATTCTTGAATTTTGACACATTTTTAATATTTCTGTCTTTACTACAAACCAACTCAGTCAAACTACTCCTGAAATATTTTCCTTTGATTAAGATTTTATTTTTTGCATTTTATATCACAGGGGATGTGCACACAGGAAGATTCTCTGCTGGTCTTTGCTAATTCAAACAATTCTCTGCAATCATTTTTAATTAACGCTGTCTATAAATATTTTATTTATTTGACTTGAACTTGTTTAGACTTTCTGTCTCTTTCTCAGAGATGTCTGATACTGATATTCTCTGTTTTTATATTTCTAGACGACGTCCAGGAGGCTTACAACCTCATCCAAGATCTGGATCCCGTTACCCCTCAGGTGACAATCAATTTTAAACGTTTGAGTCTCTTGTTACTTAGAAATGACGGCACTATTTTTTTTCCAATCGTTTTCTCAGCTCTTACAGGAAAGAACATATCAAATAACCAAAAGAAATTATAAACACAATGTTCTATACAGTCAGTTAACAAACATCATCATCTCTTAGAATTCATTGTGATGTTTTATAAAATTTATTATCAGGTCAGAAATTTTGTTCTTGCAATTTGAAACAGGAATTTAAATTATTTTAAAGTAAAATAAGTAGATATTTTAACTTGATATTGTGAGTAAAATAACAGAGAAATGTGGCTCTTTAAATAGATCAGGACAGTTTTTTTCTTCCATATTGTGAAATAATTATTTGGTTTAAATTGCAGCATTAAGTTAAAACTCACAATTCAAGATTAGTAAACTTAAAAAACAATGTTTAGACAACTTGTCTCTTGTCGTTAAATCAACTTCATGAACTTTAGTTTCTGAGTCAAACCCAAAACAATTTTCTTGTCGACTTAAATTGCATTTTCAATTAGGTGGACTTTCATTTTAAAGTTAAACCACCTTCAAATGTTTTACAATGTACTATCAATGGACCAGGAAGACCCCAAAAAGATCATTGTTTCTCATTTTTACAAATTCTCCTTCATATGCTTGACCTAATAATAATCTAATTGTGATAGGAGTATATTTTAAAAGGAGTTGTGAATGCTGCACTTGGACTAGAAGTCGGATCAGTGAGTATTTCTGATCATTTTTTAAAAAAGGCTTGCATGCCAGTACAAATGACCGCTTTGCGTGTGAAACGACTATAAGTTTTATGCTCCTGTATTTTGAAGAGGGAACACCTAAAAATCGCCCAGCAGTTTTTTCAGTTGGTCGGCGGCTCAGCTAGCGAGTGCGGTAAGCCAGATGAAATTGTCTCCAGTATTATTTTTAAAAGCCGGAATGTGTTAGCAGATTTTTCTTTCTTTTTTTTTTGCAGATACTATCCCTGGCAGACAGTGCATGGCCTCCTGCTTTTTTCTCCTGAGGCAGTTTGAGGATGTTCTCATATATCTCAACTCTGTCAAGGTTAGTAGAGTATCTGTGTTGCTTTTGTGCTGCTATAAGTTGGAAAAAGAAACCTGGTTATGAAGCATCACCTTGAATGATAAGTGGTGCTGAAAGTGAATCTATTCTGGTTCGTTTTTGTTTATGACAGTTGTATAAGCTTTTCTTTTTCCAGAGTTACTTCTACAACGATGACACATTCAACTTCAACTATGCTCAAGCTAAAGCGGCGCTGGGAAACTACAAAGAAGCAGAGGAGGTACTTTGATTGAGCCTTTTGCAGACTTCAATTGATGTTGCTGTGCTTCTTTTTGTGCTTATTTTTTGTTCCCTTTCAGGTTTTTCTGCTCATTCAGAATGAAAAGATCAAGAATGACTATGTTTACCTCAGCTGGCTGGCTCGATGTTGTAAGTATAGAAGTAAAATGTACGACGGTACACTTAATCAGAAATATATAGAGCTTTCTTACATTCTTTTCATATTACAGCATTGAACGTCAGTGTGTTTGATTGTGATACACCAACAGAAAGCTGAGAAAGATTGTAAAATAAAAGGAAGATAAGGAGTTTTGAACATTTGCAAATAGGCCCCTTTGTCAGATACCGCTAAATAAAATTCAGTGCTAGTTCCCTGAATTAGCGCTGTGGAATTAGCGCTGTGTCTAATTAAGACAGATGTGTCTTAGACACATCTGAAATGTCCAGATGTGTCTAATTAAGTATAAATCGAGTTGTTCTTTGATGGCCTCAGAGGTTTTCGAGAGAACATCACGCAACAAACATCAGACGTCACAAATGTGGCCTTTATGTCACAGCTGTAAAAAGCTAACTTTAAGCCAAGTAGGGAACACATCAAACTTTGGGAGGAAAAAATAGATGATGGTGGCAGCATCATGCTGTAGTGACAGAAACCCTCAACATGTGTAAATCCAGAACTGCATTATGACTGTGTAGATCAGGTTTTCTGCAACCTGCGGCTCCATTTTCCGCTCTTTGGTTTCTCCATTGTGGCTCTTACAAAACCAAAAAGAAATTGACATTTTATGAGTTTTTTCATAAGTTCTTAATATCTACAACAGGCTTTTAAAAGTAAATATCTTCAAACTATGCTACCTATTTATCGAAAAGGCTCACCTCGTTCTTCAAAATAGTTTGTTTTTTTCTTTTGTCGGAAAATAGAAATAAATTCTAGTTTAATTTTGTTAGCTTTCATAATAAAACTTATTATGTAGAGCATAATTAGAAAATTGTTTTATTTTGTAGCAGAAGTGACTTTTCTTTGGTTCAGATTAAAGCATCCAGTCAATTCTGGACCTAAATTAATTTGAGAATCTGTGGTTTGACTTTGAAATTGATATTCGTAGACGTTCTCCACCCAATCCGACTGAACTATTGGCCCTTCACAGATATGCACTACTTTGTGTTGGTCTGTCACATAAAACCCCAATAAATAATAATGAACAAAAAAATGTGAAAAGGAAAATAGTGCTAGTTCATTTCTTTACTAAAAATGTGTCAGTTCACTTCAGATTTGCTTGAGCTCAGATTTTTACAGATTATCTTAAATTTTCCTTTTGAATGCGGTCCTGACTCAGATACCTTAACTGAATGGGGAATCACATCTGAGAACTCCTTTGTGCTGGTTCACTGTGGCTTGGATCTGAATCTAACATCGCTGCCAGATTTCTAGCCTCAGGCCTGCATCAAATTTAAGCTCTGTCTTTCACTCTGCTGATGTTATACTGAACAGAAGGAATGGATATCTTCACTGGGGCATTTTTCTTCTTCTCTTGGCCTAATTTACAGCAGTAAAAGCTGCTCATGGCCTCCAATATTTCCCAAATTTGAATCTTCATAAGCTGAGGCTGCCTGTGAGTGACGGTTTGTTGAACTCACTGATCTTATTCCTGTCAGACATAATGAACCAGAAGGGCCAGCTTGCCTGGGATCTTTATCAGAAAATGGGCACTTCCTCTGATTCCTTCAGTATGCTGCAGCTGATCGCCAACGACTGCTACAAGGTAACACCCTCCTCTTTCTTCTTGCCTTTTCTTATTCCTAAAGGAGAACTTAATAAGAGATACTCTTAAAATTTCCTTTAAGGTCAGCTAAAGTTTTGTTTGAGGAGCAGTTTTATGTAAAATTGATGGTTTTTTTTTAGCTTTTTCTTTTTGCTTTGAGCAATTTTATTCTGTATTTTTTTATTTTTCCAAAAAGACATGACTTTTTTGAGCTTAGTAATGTTATTTCCTCCTAAAAGAATTACCTGAAGTGTTGCCTTGATTCTTTTATGCATATTTGATAAATCCTCCCCCACTGAGCTCCTTCAGACTAGCCAGCAGTAATTAGCAAACACCTGGTGGAACTGCATTTGCTGAGCTCATTGTTTAAGGTCCTTCTCAGTGAAACGCTGGTAAAAATGTTGTTAAAGGATTAATAAGGGAGCCATGTTGTAATGACTTCCTGGAGTTTTTAAAGAGGCAGAGGCCCAATTTTAAGGAATTAAATTACAAAGTAACATTTCTCTTCAGTATATAACATTTTTAAGGTAACACAGGGACTTAATTGTGCTGTAAAATGACCCTATGTGCCTGGAATACGCATAGTACTGCCCCTTTAAAAATATATTGCTTTACTGATGATATGTTGCAAAGCTTTTTGTGCGTGGAGCGGTGCATAATTTTCATCAGGATCGCAACTAATTTAAATTACAGCATCATCTCCTTGGCCTGTGTACAGTGTTGTGAACAGTGTTTGGCCTCCTTCACATTTTTATTGGTCACACTTAAATGTGTCCGAACATCAAATCAATTTTAATATCAGTCACAGATAGCCTTAGGAAATACAAGATGCTGTTTCTAACTGATGAATTCATTCATTAAGGTTTTAAATAGCTATACATGCCAACCTGGCCCTGTGTGAAAAAGTAATTGCCCCATAAACCTAATAACTGGTTCTGTCTGCCTTGGCAGCAACAGCGGCCATCAAACATTGGCAAAGAGCCTTCCATGTTGGCCCACTCTTCCTTGCAGAGTTGTTTTCTGCAGCCACATCAGTGGGTTTTTAGCATGGTTAAGGTCATAACAGCTGCATTATGTAACTTTTATAAAAAAAAAAAAAGATGTGACCGTGTAATATGAGACAGATAATCTGTGAGAACAACAAACTCACCTACCGCCTCCTTGTGTTCCTACTGCCATCTGCAGAATTGCTGAAAAAGAAATGGTTCTATATTAACCCTGAAGAAGTTTTATGTTTACTTCAAAAGACCTGAAGAAAGCGTTTCACTGGACGACAATTAGGAAGAAGTGAGGGATGATTCAAAATTTAAGTTTACATATAATTGTTTCTTCTTTTTTTCATTTTTATTTTTTAATTTTGACATGTAGTTTAGCACATCGGGCTCAACAAATACAAGTGGTATTTACCAAAAAATACAAAGCAGCCCAATTCAAGCTATCAGTTTGAAACATCGGCTTATAACCAATCCCTATCGCAAAGAGAAATAAGACAAGGCAACAAACAAAACAGAAGTAATAAAGAAATTTGTCTTGTGTAATTGTTTTCAAGTTTTTCCATCTCTGGAAAAATTTGTCAGCATTCCCATATACAAATGTTTTTAAACCCGGACTTTGCAGATCAGATCATGGTGACCATGTGTTGTTTCAGATGGGCCAGTTCTGCTATTCTGCCAAAGCATTTGATGCCCTGGAGAAGCTGGACCCAACCTCCAATTACTGGGATGGCAAAAGAGGGGCATGTGTCGGCGTCTTTCAGCTCATACTGGCAAACAAGGAGCCCAAGTATGTTTTTCTCTTCCTTCTGCAGTGATTTTATCACCTATTCTCTTGCTGGAGTGGGTGTGATGTCATTTAAAATAAACATGACATATGACGCATTTTCGATCCAACCTTGTTTCCTTACATATCCTGTTTGTTCTGCAGGGAGATGCTCAAGGAGGTTTTAGTCCTTCTGCAGAATTCAGGAAACCCTCAGGTTGAATACATTATCAGGATCATGAGAAAGTGGGCCAAAGACAACAGAGTCCTCCTCTAATGACACAGAGGGAAGGCTAGGTGTGTCACATGAAAGGATCTACAGCTCACAGAAGGAAAAATGGTTCATTATCTGCTACAATGCAGTGATTTGTATTAAATACTTTGATTATTTTTCCTCCTTAATGTAATATAATTTATGAAATATGACTTGCTGAAATTATCTTTCTTGTCTGTAATATTTTTTTATGAATGTCTGTTGTTTTTTTTCTTGCTCAAAACTAATTTTCAGGAAAATATGGACACTCAAATCTCTGAAACAGAGGAGGGAGGAAGATCTCCCTCTGACTGGCGATAGTGTGTTAATACTCATTTTTGTTCATATCTTTTGTTTAATAAATAAAACAAAATTATTTTTGTTGCTTAAATTACTCTATTTTCCATATGTAAATAAAAAATAGGATTAGAGTTTAATATGTGTACATTTTTAATAAAAAACTGAATATTTAACATGTGCTAATTTTTTCACATGACTGTCTATGATTAAGTTTAGGGGTAATATGTTAAATCTAATCCTTTTATTCAGTCCCCAGAATAAAAGGATGACTCCAACATAATCTGATTTTGCAGTTGTGGTATTAAACATTGGAGAGCATTTAGAGAAATTTTAAAACCATCGAAAATAATTAAAAATGAAACGACAGACCACTCCTGCATTTCTGTAGTAGAGAGACTGGATGTTAAAAGGTTAGGGTAGTGCAGAGGCGCCCTAAACCAACTTTAATAGGTGTTTTCTTGATAAAGCCAATTATGTAAAATCTGAAAATGAACTTCTTTATTTAAAATTTAGTCTGGGAGGACTTGTTTCTTTATATTTGGGGATTAAGTGTACATTAAACTAGAAACTAAAAGTTTTACACTAGGATTTTGCAACAGGTTTATCTCAACTTGGCTTCTGCCTCAAGAGAACCCAACTTTTATTTGTAAATGTAAACACGGTTTATTGCATCATTAGGGGTGTTCCTCAGGAGATTACAGTAAATACTATTGCTTTACTACTGTAGTTGAATTTGAGTTTAAGGTCAAGAAAAAAAACTCCCATTCAGCTTTGTATTGTTTAGACGAAAAGAAAAGTATCAAATGAAGGCAGTTGATCTCGGCATTAACAGCCAACCATGTACTCCACGTATCCCACAGCCTGTCCTTCCTGCAGACACTTTATAAAGGTCAGATTAGTGCTCAGAGTGTTGTTATTATCGCCTGTTGTGGCGGGGGGCGGGCTTACGACCCGCTGAGCGCTGATTGGACGTGATGCACTCCCCTGTGGCACATGGTTCCGTTTTGTGTGTACGCGCATGCGCAGCGAACCCTCTCCGCTGATATTTTATTTACTCCCGAAACCCAAGATGGCTCCTGTGAATGTCTCAGCCCCATAGCGAACCGAGGATGAGAGTAGCTGCTGAAAAAACAACTTTCCCTCGACCGTCGCATCCCCTGGAGTTCAATCCGTATGCTGTGGAGGAGCCTCTAACGCCCGTCTAGGCCCCGAGCAGCCGTCGGAGCTCAGCGGAACCTTCTTCAATCCACCAATTTGGAGTAGTTTCGCGAAGTAGCTCTTCTCGGCGTCGCTGTCTGTCCGGAGCGGAGGTTCAGGCAGGCGGGCAGGCAGCTCATCCTAATGGCCGAACCGAGAAAAGTGCAGTTTGTCACCCTGTCGGCCTTCGCAGCTGGAACAGCCGCGGAGTCTAGGAAACGCCGGCTGGATGAGGAGGCCGACTTCAACTTCGACAGAGCCGGGGAGGCTGAGGCAGGCGGCGGGGCAGGAGGCAGCGCCAGTAACGGTCGTCTGGGTAAAACCGGCGACAGGGACAAGGCTGCTGCCGAGAGGAGAGAGACCGTGCGGCTCGACCTGTCCCTATCCGAGCCCGACGAGCGAACCTCCGTCGAGTTTAATTATGGCGAACTCATTCAGAATCTCCAGGTAGGTTCCTCCGCTTTCACTCTTGGCGGACCATGGGAAACTACTGCCGGAGTTATTTTACACCTCTTGGAAGTGTTTATATGGACGTGTCATAGTAAGTTAAATGGGGGGGAAGTGCACCTTGTCCTTCCGTGGAATAGCGTGGCTGAAAGTGACCATTAGTACGAGCTCAACACAAAGGCAGCAGCTGTCCACTCTGTGCAGCTTTTCAACTTTAGTAGCGCTCTGCAGATTGTAGTGTATATAACAGCGCTATCTCCTCCTGGTTGTTTAACGCATATAGTGTATGTCATGTTGCTACCTGTGTCCTTTTCACTCAGACTTGCCCAGCAACAGCCCAGTCACTCAGCCATTATGGCACTTGGAAATGCCACATGCAGTTTGGCCCTCTGGCAGCGATGAGACAGAGATGGAGGAGCTTTGTTGATGAGCTGGGAACGCAAACACGTTTTAACTGTATGCAGATCTGGATGATAAAGTTTATTTAATATGAGAGTTAAATAAATAAATAAATAAATAAAAAGTCTGCTACTCACAAATGAGTGCACATCAAAATAGAAGCTGCTTATTTGGACACCAAAGCGTTATTTAACTGCAGCTTAGTTGTTTTAGGTATTGAGTTTCTTGATCCTATTTCTGTTTTTCAATGTTTATTTCAGACTAAAAGCAATCTTCCAAGTCTGACCTCCTCCCTCAACCGCTTCAATGATGATGAGGAGGAGCGTGAGAGGCTTGAGGTCGAAGCCCTGGCAAAAAAGTTTGAAAATAAATATGTAAGTAGTTATTTATCATTATTAACAGACATACCAATTAATCCGCCACAGATTGAAATCAGCCAGATTTTTTTTTAGACTGACTTTTACGTGATTAAACTTAGGAAAATCTGATTCTTTTTCTTTATCATTGAGTACATCAGAGCCTGAAAACTGCATGTACTTTCATGCACTTTTTTAGAGTTGATTAAACCCTGAACACTCTGGAATAATGTACACTTGATATATAAAAGGAGATAATTTTGAAATTTCTTTACTTCCTATAAGATTGTTGTGGCTGGACTTTTAAAACATGAAGAGAAATAGAAGAAAAGTTGGGTTTTAACCAGCATAGATGAACATGTCTGTGTTTTCAAAAGTTAGAAATACTTTGTTTGACTCTAAAGAAACAAAACCTAAACAAAACATAGAAAATGTTTTGAATATTCGTTGAGCACTTTAGTTGTTGCTTAGCAACAGACTCAACAGTAACAGACAGATACTCGCATGCAAAACATGAACTTCAATTGGTTAATTATTGAATATTGTATACTTTATGCTTTACACTGAAAATAATGCTAGTATTTTTATGCAGATGACTCTGGAAAAATTAAGAGACCACTTAAAATGATCAGTTTTTCTGGTCTTACTTTTTTTTGGTGTATAAGTAAAATGAATATTGTTCTTTTATTCTATGAACTACTGACAACATGTTTCTGAAATTCCAAGCAAACATTTAGTATTTATTTGCAGAAAATGAGAAATGGTCAAGATAACACAAAAGATGCAGAACTTTCAGACCTCAAATAATGCAAAGAAAACAAGTTCATATTCATTTAGAAACAACAATATTAATGTTTTGACTCAGGAAGAGTTCAGAAATCAGTATTTGGTGGAATAACCAGGAAGTTTTCACTCAGTGCAGTGGGCTATTCATTTTTACCAGAGCTGCATATATATCTATATAACATGGGCTACACGTTAGACCGGATCTTTATTTACATTTTTAAAAATTCTGCTTTTCCAGCAATAATCCAACAACAACCTTAAATTAAAATGTTATGCCACAATTTTACTGTATTTATACAATAAATAAAGCAAGCGATCACAACACAAAGGTCAAATAGCTGCGATAAACTAATGTTTGTGTTTCCCGAAGAAAAAGAAAAATCCCATATTTACATCAGTCTGAAATCCATGAATTTTAAATACAAAACATCGTACTGTCTGGCGAAACTTTCTTTTTCATATTACATTTCCAGGGTAACACTGGTATGAAGAAGAGAAAAGACCGGATGCAAGATCTGATTGATATTGGGTTTGGTTATGATGAGACGGACCCATTTATAGACAACTCTGAAGCTGTAAGTACCTTCAACTTCATGACATAGGCAAATTAAACAGCTGGTTATGGTCCCCCATGCCAGCAGGGGGCAGCCAAGTGCACTCTAATTGTCAAGTCGGATTTATAATTTCACGAGTTGTTTATATTTATAAAAAGCAGTATTCAGTTTGATTGTGGGGGTGCACCGATTGATCAATTGATTGGCCCCGATTTCCTTAATTTATGGCTGTTGTTACACTAATGGAAGTGCTTTGAAGGTGGGAGGCTCTTGCTGTAACTGCAATACGATTGGTGCATTCACGTGTTGTCGCTACAGTCTCCCTTAACACAGAAAAAAAGTTGCTAGTTGCTATTTTGAAAAAAAGTCGCTAAAGAAATCAGAAAACTCGCTAAATATAGTGACAAAGTTGCTAAATTGGCAACAGTGCGGTGACTATAATTAACCCCACAAGTGAAAAAGTGACCTGGTGGACGAGTCTGTCAGTCAGCTTCTCTCACTGTAGAGCAAAAGGAGACAACAGCTGATTTTTAGAGCTTTTTCGGAATAGATTAGATTGATTTCACATGTAATTATCTTCCAATATTGCAAAATTTAGAAAATCTGTCCGAGTTATCGGTGCAACCCTACTGCATTTGCTGTTTCCTGGATTTGATTTATTTATTTCAAACAGGTTTTTAAAAACAAGAAGACAAGCAATCAGTAGGACAGAAAACGTGCTTACTTAACCAAGAACAAAATAATTAGCTTAGCACTGATTTCCTCTTTGGAAAGGAGTGGGAAGAAATGAAGACTTGTTTATCCTGCCCCTTATTAATTTAATGAAATATATTACTTACCGACTCAATAATTATCAAAAGTTTGCAATTGAAACCATGTTTTAATATTTACGTGCCTTTTTAATATACAAGTAAATCTATGTAACATAGACAAAATGGTTACAAACTAATTCATAATAAGAAAAAAAATCGACGGCTAATGATAATAGTAATAATGACATTTTTAAATAACAACCGGACACACAGCATCACAATAATAACCAACTCTTTGCCATTGTACACCCCATAAATTCTTCTTAATCTGTGTTTTGGATGCTCAGCTGCTTTCTTGTGTTGAGGTATGCATCCTCCTGCTTCTTATTAAATATGCATCTGCTGCCCTGATGTTTAACAACATTGTGTTCACAGACAGTGAGCGCTAGGCTAAAGATAGCCTGATGTCCCTATTACAACCAACCTGAGACTGAAGTTAAAAACTGTCACTGTAGATATATATGCTTCATGGATTTACAGTGTTTCTTTCCCCTGACAGTGTTTTATGCTCAGTATTCAGCTGTAATAGCTGAAATTATTCCACATCTATCGAGTCTGTGCTATTAAATGAGATTTGTTTTGGTATTTTATCTGCTTTTGCAAATTGTCAGCACCTTTTCGACTCAGATTTTCTTTGTTCTGATTCATGATGGGGGGAAATGTTTTTGCATGTAGCCTGGGGATGTTATAATCTATGTCAGATCTTTATTTACTCTGCTACTCCATTCATTTTTGCTGACCAGCAGAGGAGCAGAGGGTGCTTTTGTGAGATGTTAACAAAACACATTATCAGTTACTCCGATGTTTTTAAATCTGCGAACAGCGTTCCAGTGTTTGTTGTGTAAGTGAGGTTTTTTGTTTTCTGCAGTCCTGTGAACTTAACACCACAAACTGTCTTCCATTGTTATTCTTCCCAGTATGATGAGCTGGTGCCTGCATCTCTGACCACAAAGCTCGGGGGATTTTACATCAACACGGGCACGTTGCAGTTCAGAGCGGCCTCTGACTCAGAGGGAGAGGAGGACAAGGTGAGACAAGTCAAACACAAGCTTAGCTGTACGTGAAGAATTCAAAGCAGTTGTTCTGGAAACCCGGTTTGTTTGTTTGATATGCATGTGAAAGGAGAATAAAATCACGGTGAAAGAAAGTACATGGTGTTTTAATTGTAGGGTTTCGCCATAGAATTGGACGCAGTGGGATGCCGTCACTGTGGCAGAGGTAGTTAAAACGCCTCCCAGTGGCAGGAAGCCAGGTGTGGATGAAGTTCAGCCTCTGATGCTGTAGATCAGGGGGGTCAAACTCAGTTTCATTTTGGGCCATATCAAAAATCTGGATGTTCTCGAAGGGCCCTTTGTGTCTTAATTTATAGATAAAACCCATGAAATTGCTGAAATATAAATAAATGGCTGCTTCAGGATTCAATAAGGGTTTCTTAAAGTAAAATATTGAACATCTTTTCAAACTGATCAGTGTAATGAAAGAAGGCGCCGTAAATATCCCGTATTGGTTCCCCCCGTTCTTACTTTTGTCCCCTGGTCTACTGGTCGTGTCCCACCACCACCACCACCCCAAACCCCCCCACTCCAGGCGACATTTCCCATATTCTCAAACCCAAAGCTTAACAGGTATGGGGCAAGGTGAGAATTCATCTATTAAACTGACTAAAGATCAATACATAAACTAAAAGCTGGAGCATAGACATTTTTTATAAGTGTATTTGTGAGCCTGCCTCTTTATTATGAAATTGGATATAATTTCAGATCTTTGTATAATTTTTCTTCAGGTTAACGTAGAAAGTGAGCTTTTTTGTAGTTTTCTAAACTACAAAAAAGCAATTGTTAGGGATGCTCAAATATGAAAAATTGGACTGATATTGATATCCGATTGTAACAGCGGTATACCAATATTTTATTTTATAAATTTTTTTAATCCAATTACTCTATTACTAAAATATTAGTTTACAACAGTTCTAATGATGAGCTCTGTTTATTTCTTCTTTTTTTGGTAATTGTTTATGACTATGTGTCACAGCGATCAAAGCCCCATAAACACAAATACTGCTCTAGAAAAACATTCCCATTCTGTAATATTATTCTTTAGGACACTAGTCACATAAAAACTGTGGGATTTGTATCATTAGACTGTAATTACATTTAATCATATTTTCAATGTATTGACATTTATTGATGCTCTTTTTGCATTAACAGTGGAAAAATAGTAAAATTAACTGTCTTGACAATATGGATAGATTTGTTTTTTAAAAATATCACTAATTGGAGTTTATCAAGACAATAACAAATCAAAATTTTTATCAGGATAAGAAATTTATCACAATAGCTGATAAACGATACAATAAATGCCCGGTTTCACAATAAAGGTCAAACTTATAACAAAGAAAATTTACAAGATGCTCAGCGTTCCTTATTTAAATTTTTGGAGTTCTCATATGATTACATCTTTATTCTCTTAATATTACAATTTTTATTATGGTAATGTTATGACCTTATTCTTGTATTATTTCCCGCTTTGTTGTCATTGTAAACCTTAAAATAAAATAAAAAATCACTTTGTCGTAGAGTTGGCTTGAGTTGAAAGTTCAAATAAATAGCAGTAAGGTATCACTAAGCTATGGAAACCCATGGAGAGCATTGGTGAAAAAAAAATCCAGATTAATGGATAAAATTAATCGATAAAATCTATTAATCGCCCAGCTGTAGAGTCTGGTCATTGTGAGCCTGTTGTGCAGCAGATTGGGTTAGTGGCCCCAGTTTTTAAGATGGGAGACTGGAGTCAAAGAAAAGAAGGACAGTGGAGATCTTACCCTCCACTTTCGTCTCTTCACTATACATAAATATGTCATTTATCTGTTCCAGAAGCTGAACAATGACAAGGAGCAGGCGATGAAGAAGAGGAAGAAGAATGAAGTGAACTGTGTGGAAGAGAAGAACCTGACGATGAATAAAGTAACGAAACAAGGGTAAGAACTATTGATCTAATGTGTTGTTCAAACAGGACGTCATAGGGACCAAATGCTTATAAGTGATGTTCATTTATGGATAATGTTTATAAAAAAATCAATGATGGAAGCTTGGCTAGTCTGTGAACCATCCAATAAGTTAGTTTATTTCTTTTTGTTGCTGATTTGTGTCTTCAAATGTAGCCACAGTGGAAAAGGGTGTGAAAAATTAGTCCAGAATAAAAAGACAAAATTTTTTCTCACTGCCTGAAGTTTAATCAAACCAAACGTTTCTTATTTTAGGTCAGTCAGAATTATCACAATTATTTTTGATGGAAAACTTGACAAGAATTTCTTTTTCCTATATTTTTTGTAGCTTTCTTCAGAATCAGAAGTTTATGTACAGAATGACTGCTGTCTCTTTAAACAGCGAGGGAAAGCCCAGATGATGATGTCATCACTTTAGAAACTTCTGATAGGTTAATTGACACATATGAATCAATTGGAGGCGCACCTGTGGATGCATTTTAAGATCACACCTGGAACACATCGTTTCCTGGTTTCTCACGGTTGGAAATGTGAAATTAAAAAGTCAAGATATCAGGAAGAGAATTGTCTGGTTCATCCGTGGCAACAATTTCTTGATCATTTGTAGCAAAAGATGGATCTGCGGCTAAGAAAACATCTTTTTTTTTTAGCTGCTTTTGTAGATTTTTAGCATGTGAACATCTCAACCCTTTCTATTCAACTTAACATCAATACAGTCCAGATCTGTATATGTTTGTACATTTTTAGCTTAATTACTGCTCTATTTGTGTTATTCCTGCAACAAATGGCCTTATTTGATTCTGTACACTCCAGTTAACAACTAATTAATCACTAATTTAGTTGACAATTATTTCAATAATTGATAAATCACAATTAATCCGATTAATTGCTTCAACCCTATTAGAAACGTTATGAAACCTTTGCCTAATGAGAATGTTTGTTTAGCTAAAACAGCTTGTTGAAATAACTAGAAAACTGTTGTTTGTTGTTTTTTGTCTCAGACAGCTATGCTGCACGTTAGCATAATTTTTCTCCCTTAAATTGACCTTTTTTTTGAAACTCAGAATGTCATGTGGGCCAGTGCAGATACACATGGTACCTTTGGTTGGTTCTTTTGACTTTCTGACTTGGTCCTCTGCCGCTCATGAATGCTGACTGAGACTCGCTCTGAGCTGCTGTGACAAGCCAGGCACCTTCAGGAAAATTCTCCATTATCCACACTTAAATATGCTGAATACTCTGAGATGCCAACACTCTGAAAACATCTTCTAAAAATAGCAGCAGCCATTGTGGTTGTGCCATTATGAAACAGATGATATTATATATGTGTGTGTCAGAGAGACGGATCTTTGAAAGCGAGCTGCACGCTAATCCCCCGCATTCCCAGTAGCTCTCTGCTTTCCTCTCGGTTGCTTTTGTCAGCGCGTGTTGAGTTCTCGGTGTGAACGCTCGTTTCTTATCAGGACGTCTGAGGTCAGCTGGTGTATTTGTTAAAATTTCACAAGGAAAACTGCAGCAACTCGGTTGTCAGACTTCACAATAGCCACTCAGATATCAGGGTTTGCTCAGGGATTGAAGTGGGGCTTGGTGTTGCTCACTTGTGGGTGTTTTCAGCAGGAGACTTAACTTTTTAAATGGAGTTAATATCCGGTTTGACAGCTTGCTGCCTTTTATACTTGAAAATTAACACATCAGCATAAATTAATGAGACAACTGCTCCACGGTTAGGCATAAATTTGGAACAAAATATAGCATAACAGTAGGGCTGAAATGATTAATCATGACGGTCAACAAATTTTGTAATCGATTAAATGTTAACTGGAGAATACAGACTCAAAAAAAAAAAACTAATTTCTGAAATAACAGTCAAAACTGTACAAACATTTTATATTTAACTTAAGAAAAAAAAACTTTTGTGTGTAAATAAGTTGTGCCCCTAGTATTAATACATAAAATGGTCTGAGTATAAATACCAAAAATACTTATAGTATTAATACCAAAAATAATAAAAAAGATCAGCCCTACACTGTTTCTGTTTGACTCTATAATCTTTTCATATGTTGATCTTAGAAGTATTTTTATGCTACAAATGATCAAGCCTACATTACATGCAATAATACCGCATTTTAGAAAACAATATGTTTTTCTTCCTTAAAAAAGAACAATTTATTTTGCATTTTTTATGCATTTCTAATATTGTGTAACATTAGCTTAAGTAGTTAAAAGAAAAAAAATTGTTTTATCCAATTAATCGTCAGAATAATTGATTAATTGATAACTAAAGTAATAGTTAGTTGCAGCCATATGTATGTTGTTTTTAGATACTAACACAAATTAATTAAAACTTAAAGACTCAACACCTTTCAGCACTGCCTTCTGCTGCGTCTGTGTGACCTCATCTATATCTGATTTAGCATTGCTTCATCTTATCAATGTTTACAGCCTTTAACTTCCCAAAACATTCAGCTTCTGGTCTGTATGCTACCATAACACATCTGTTGCTGTCAAGTCTTTGCTAGTAAACTGAAGAGCTGCTGAATGTTTGCAATTGTCCTGTTAAAATCTCAAAAGCAAAAGAAGACTGGTTGGACTCAGTATTTGGAGAGATATTGTGTTTCAAGTGCCAAGCATTCATGCTGCACGTATATTTAGTGAGTTGGAAGGACTCTCACTACCTTTAATGCTCACACCCGATAGCATCACAGCTAGCATATTTTTAGTAGCTGAGATGCTAAAAGGTCATGAAGTGCGGTGGAGCGATCGGGCGTTTCCATTAAAGGAACATTTTCTAGGAAACAGTTTAGTTACTCTGGAGGCATTTTTACCTCTTGTTTTAAATTGATATGATTTTTTTTTATAAAGCTCTTGTAATTGTATGAATTTATCCTGACAATATTGTCTGTATTCTGCTAATATTATGGATCTCTATTAAAAAAAAATCTCTTAGACTTTGTCTACATGTTGCTAGATATCTGGGAAAATTTTTGTGCATTTTGGTTTTACATCCATACTAAAACTCAGTTTAATATAACTATAAAAGATTATTTATAAAAACTCAGACCGAAGATTTGAGAAACTTTGCTTCTATAGATGGGAAAATTAAGATTTAGGGTCTTTTTCATTACAGCCTGCAATAAATAATATGCTAATATACACTGCAAAAACACAAAATCTTACCAAGTATTTTTAGTCTGGTTTCTAGTGCAAATATCTTAGTACAGTTAAAATAAGGCAAAACTACCTTATACGTAACGTTTTAGCAAAATACAGAGGATTGTTTTCAGTAAATAATTCATTAATATTAATGAAAAAGTACTGGCAGATTATTTTACATTTTTCCCATGTGTAAGTTAATTTATCTGCCAATAAAACAAGTACTTTATCATGAATTTTAAGGAATTATTTACTTAAAACAATCCTCTATATCTTGCTTAAAAGTTACTTTTAAATTAGTTTGTTTCACTTCAAGGTTACCAAAATATTTGCATTAGAAACTAGACCAAAAATACTTGTTAAGATTTTGTGTTTTTCCAACTGGCATTGTCTTGTGTGTTAATAACTTCATATTTTAATACACTAGGGAAAAGTAGTTTAACCTACATATGTTTAATTCCTAACAGGAAGCTCTGGTTGTTTTGAAGTAATCTGATTGGCTGACATAACTTCTAGCTTTGCGCTACACTGCCCCCTATGGGTTTGGCATGCTTAACACAACGCTAAGGCGCGTCTATGAGCGGGTTCATGTCAAAGAAAACTTTTCTGAAATCAATCTGTAATTTTTATTTTAAACAATGTGGAAGTGTTTTTTATAAAGACCCAGCTGTGTGTGCATAAAGCCTCAGTTTGACCTTTATACTGTCGTACTGTGGATTGTTAAAGTTTCAGCTCTCCTGCTGTTGACTCCAGTTTAATAAAATACATCTCTCCTCATAGCTGCGGTGGCAATATGCAGTTTGCAATTGAAGCACACTCACACTTGTTCTCTAAAAACACTCTCTGTCTCTCTGCCACTTTAATTATAGAATCAGTTACCTCAGCATATTAGGCAGCATTGAACTCTTACTGTTTCTCTAGCTTTTCATTTAATTTAATTTGAGTGTATACATTTTATTTTATTTCCATTAATGTTATATGGTTTTTATCCTGTTTCACTAACTACCTTGTTTAATTTTATTAATTTAAAGTTTATTGGTCTTCGAGAGGATGATCTTGCATTATTATGCAATTATTAATATAATACTTGAAAAGGGTCTCAAAACAACAATGTTATCGTTTATCGCAATAATTATTCAGACAATTTATCACCCAGAAAAATGTATTGACCGGTCTACAAACACAAGCATTCAAGTGTTATTTTATTTATCGAGAAGCTGATTGTAAAGAATACTTAAAGCTACAGTAACATTTATTACAAACGGTTTTTTTAAAGTACATATTTGTTAAAACTATTACCATGTCAATCAACCTCATGTACTCGCTGCTCGGAGGGCGGAGAAACAACTTACCATTAATCCGCCATCATCGGTGGCTATGCTAACTAGCTTGAGCATAGGCTAGCAGTCTCTGCTAGCTGCAGCATAGCAGAGAGTAAAGGGAAAAAAATGAGCAGCTACACACTGAGGGTGATTGACAGCGCTAAGACCCGCCTCCTGGCTCTAATTGGTTGTTTCTCGTTAGCATTGGGATAAGGCAGAAGAACTTGATTTGTTTCACAAACTGTTTGTCTCATAATTATACTATCACAACATGGTCACAGTGTCAACAAATATGTCAAAAAAATTTTTTTTATAAAATTTGAAAAAATCTGTTGGTATTTTTCTCAAATAAGTTATTTATCGTACTGCTAAAAACAACTTTTTACATGTTTCTAATTTGACAGAGTGACAGCTCTCAACCTCCACAGACCAGAGAAGAAGAAGAGAAAGAAACTGATGAAGGACTCACTGTACCTGGCGGCCATGCTTCGCCGTTTCACCCGGGAAAAAGAAGAGATGAAGAACCGAAATCCCAGCATAGATCATCTCCGTTTGGCAGCCGGTACTGCCAGCAAACCCCAAAACCCCGGAAACGCCACCCACCTCCCGTTAGCCTCCAACTCTACCCACCTTCAGGGCGGTGCGTCCACCGGCAACCTCTCACTCACTGACCTCACCTCTGACCCCGCCGTGATGTCACTGCTGGGCTCCGCCAATGAGAAGGAGCTGCAGGATCTCCTGGGAGATCTAGACTTTAGCGTGTTGGACACTGACCAGCAGCACACCGTGGTGACAGCAAGGGAGAACGGCATTCTGGGTATTGGAGCTCCCTCCCAAAAAGCAGTGGGAGGGACCGGCCAAGGGCGAAGCCTGGGGTCTTCCGGGACACTATTTTCTCCACCGCCGCTGCCTGACGGACTTCCTGCTCCTCTAATTAAACGCATCCAGGACCTGCGGGCGGTGAGTCAGCTTCGGTCTTCTGGTGGGCGGCTGCAATTACCCATGAAGCCTCTTCTGTGGAGTTGAACCGAAATGCCACTCGGCCCTCAGAGAGGCTCAGAATGTTTATTGTTGCTGTTTATTCCAGTGGGAATAATCTCCTGTGAAGTATCAGGAAAACAGGGCTTAAAGCTGAAGCCCTTCGGGGTTTTATGTAACTAAGCGAGGGCTCTCTGCGCCTCACGGAGGAGTTATGCTCTCTCCTAGATCCTCGCATCTTTTTTCAGATGTGGGTGAAGGATTCACAGAGAAAAGGGACAGAGGTGAAAAAGAAATGGTGCGAGGAGGACGAATTAAAAAATTCAAAGCTTTTCAGTCGGCGTTGTTTTGGTCATAAATTCATTTATGCTTAAAGAGGAGCATTATATCAAGGATCTCATTCTTTTTCTTTGCTTATATTTAGAAATTGGACCAGATGATTGCAGATATTCCATAACAGTGTTGCTTTTTTTCCTCGCAATCTGACCTGCTGATACAGACAATACTGCTGAAAAAACAAAACATGATATAAGAATCAATATAGATAATTTTTGATTAGTTTCTTGTTTTAAATATCTGAAATACTCCCAAACTTGTGGTGTGACTTTTCCTGTTTCATCCACCGTTTTCACTCCATACCTCTCTTTTTATTTATAAGCAGTTATGAGGCAAAACCTTAAACTGCTGCTGTGTCAGTTACTCAACAGATTGTTGCTAGGCAACCAAAGAATGAGTGTGTTGCTAGGCAACCAAAGAATGAGTGACTTTTTTTAACTTTACTTAGCTGACTTTGAGAGGTTGAGCGGCTAAAGTCTTCCCTCTGTTTTCCTTATATTCTATCAGAAGTATTATCTTTTGATATTGATCACATCCAGCCCTAATACATAATATTTTTTCTCTCTGAAAAGTCACTAAATATATCAACAAAGCTGCTAAATATCAACAGTGGGGTAACGGCAGTAGAGGCATGAATCATAGCATATTTTGGTATTGATCCACTACCAAGTAAATACAGGGCCAGTATTGAAACTAGACCAAAAATAGTATTTTTTGTTTTTGCAGTGAATTGGCTAATCTCCCACAAATGAGGAAATTGGTTCAGATTAATCTTTGCTTTCTGATTATTCATATTTAGAGGATTCAACAACTACGGCGCCCTCTAGGGGACATGGAGGATTTGTTTTTCCCTTTTGCGTTCTCTCGCAGTAACGTACTGATCAGTTCATGCGGCATAATTGAATACTAAAAATCTTTCTTACATTGTCCATCGCACTTTCTGCTATGATACAAGGTTTTCGTAAGGTTTTTCCTTGTATATTAATATATCGTTTGTGAGATAGCTTAAGTTTTATATTTTTTTCTTTCCGATAGAAATGCATCACAAACCTATGTGCAAAAGCAAAACAAGCCAAACATGAGCTTTCCACCTCTTCCATTCATTCTAAGACATAAATAGAAACTCTCCATAAGAAGGAAAGAAAGACAAAATACATCCAAATTATTTGGAATATTTCTGAGTTATGTTCATGGGATAATAAAGTCATCTGATAGTTTTAATCATATGTGTCAAACTCGAGGCCTGTGAGCCAAATCTGGCCCGCCACAGCTTTTTATGTGGCCCCCTATGTTGTAGACCAAACACTAAGTGTGCTTAAATATTATGTTATCAATCAAATCAATGCAGCTTTTATCTGTTTACTGACAAATTATAGCAATCATTCCCTCCATTTTCTTGAGGATTATTGTGGAAATTTACGCAACATCACTTTTTTTGAGCTAATACATAATTGGGAGTTTATTGCAGATTTTTTTAATCAAAAAATGGTCAAAAACTTTCTTACTTGTACTAAACAGCTGCTTCAGCCTTAATTGGTGTCAGATTATAGTCCATGATCGATATACCGAGTAATAAAAAGTTGCATTTACTGTCATAAATAAGAGCAACGATCACAAATATTTCCAAATTAGTACCACAAACACTTCGATTTTTATTGCATAAAATCACAAAAAGAATCACAAAATCCTGGAGGGATTGAAAAGATGTTCAATAATATTATTTAGCTTTAAGAATTAATTGATATTTTAGCAGTTTGTGGACAAGTTTTATCATTACATTCTGGCGCAACCGGCCCTTTAAGAGCATTCATGATCTTGATTTGGCCCAGAACGAAAATGAGTTTGACACCCCTGGTTTAGATTGTGTCTCTTTTGTGTTGGTCGTCTGAATAGCTAATAAATGTCCGTTTTCATGTGCAGTTGCACCTCAACTTTACGCAAACAGACATAAAGATGAAGTGAATAAATCGATTCACTGAGGTTCTTCAAATGTGTATACATTTGAAAATTGTCTCCTCTGTAAACAGCAACACGTTGCAGCTTCGTCCACTTTAGCGGTGACTATTCAGAGGTTCATTATTTGAAACGAGTCACGTGAGGCGCGTTTCCTGATACGACTGTGTGCTTGAAGTGTAAACAGCAGTGATGTGTGCTGACTCGGGCTTTTCCACCACAGGCCTCGCGGCAGTTTGATCAGGAGGGCAGGAAGAAATTTTTCACCCTGGACATGAATAACATCCTCCTGGAGTGAGTAGGACAGCTTTTAAATCACCGTCGAGTCCAATTGCAGCTTTCCTCTCCTTCCCCTTTTATCAATCCCTCTCAGTCATTTCCAGCAGATTTCCCCCGCCGCCTCTCCTGCTGTCTTCAAGTGTTTTGTTTCCTCTCTGTCTCTTATTGTCTGTGGTAATGACTTATTACGTCTCTCCGTTCATCCTCCTCTGCCACCTCCAGTCGTTCTTCCCTCGTCCGCCTCTTCATCTCTGTTTTTTTGTTTTTGTTCTCTTTCTAACCACCTTGACTTTCTGACAGTATTGAGCTGCAGGTCCAGGAGCAGCCTCCTGAGATTCGCTCACACATCTATTCGCACATGGAGGCGTTTGTGCCGTGCAACAAAGAGGCGCTCCTCAAGCGTATGAAGAAGCTCAGCCTCAACATCCAGGTGAGCAGAAGGAAGATTGTGGGGAATCCCCAGACATTTTCGGATCCAGAATGTGATTAGCAGTCGGTTGTTCACACTGCAGCCTTTGTGAAAGCTTGGTGTTGTCTAAAAACTGGATTTAAAAAAGTCTGCAGCTGCTTTAAGAGCATATTGAATGAAATTTTAGCATTTAAGTAAAATGTATTAATGAAACTCATATTGAAAATTGTCATAAAAAGCTGACTAAAGTTTTTTCTGTTGTAACAGATTCTTAAAAATAAAATCAGCTTGGCCGTTAAGTAGAAAAATAAGTAGAAGTAAAAGATTTGTTGCTGCTGCTTAAAGCAGCAACAAATGGATCTAAGCCTCTGACTGAAGATGCTTTCATGAAGTCGATGGTCAGGGTTGTTCATAATTTACTACATACTACAGATTTTTCATTTAACATTACAAATGCAATAACAAATACAATAGTATACCGTTCCTTTAGCCAAAACGATGCCACTTGAGAAGATATTTGCAGTCCCTCAGTTTCTCTGATTTTACTTTTTTTAGGTATACATTTGAATAAAATGAACATAGTTATTTTATTCTATTAACTACTGACAACATGTCTCTGAAATTCCAAGCAAAAATGTGATATTCATTTACAGAAAATGAGAAATGATCAAAATAACAAAAAAAAAAAATCACTTTCAGACCTCAAATAATGCAAAGAAAACAAGTTCATATTAATTTAGAAACAACGATACTCATGTTTTAACTCAGGAAGAGTTCAGAGATCAATATTTGGTGGAATAACCAGGAGGTTTTTTATGTTTTGATGGGTTTCAGTGCAGTGGGCTCTTCTGTTTTTTCCAGAGCTTTATTTTGATGATTCCAAACTTCTTGGTTCTCCTCGTCCTTGTTGCCGTTTTGTGCAGCTTCCTGCTCCTTCCATGTTCCCTGCTTGTTTGTGTGTAAGGAGCAGGAAGTGGCTCTGCAACCAGGCTACATGACGGCGTTCCTAACGCATCATTAGTAACATTCTCTTTCCTCCTTCTTCCTCCTGCTTCTCCTTTGTCACCTTTTGCTGTTTTCTCTGGTTCTCTGTATGTCAGGACGACCGGCTGCGCGCGCCTCTGCTGAAGCTGAAATTGGCTGTTTGTAGCGTGATGCCTGAACAGATTGCAAAATTTAACATGGAGTGCATGGCCAAAGTTGCAAAGTAAGTAAATCTCTCTGGTTTCATATCATGTGCAGCCCTGACTTCATGAGTTTTATTTTATTCATTTTGAGCTGAAGTAAATCCCATTCATTGGTTTGTTGCCACTAAACCTTTTTTAGGAACTATGATAGTTTTCTGGGGCAATTTTGAGTTACTCTACTTCAACTGTACTTTATTTAGATGAACTGAAATATTTGGGTTTGTGCTTGATGGAGGGAAGTTACTGAGCATTTCTGATTTGTTACATTTTCTTGTTTATCTTTGTTAAAACTCCCCTACAGCTCATTTTCTATCAGCTTTTGACTTTGACATATTTTAAATTGTCCACAAGTAAATTTAAATTAAATAAATTTAGATAATTTATGCTTCAAAATAGATATAAAACACAATTAAAAGCCACTAAATTGAGGCTTATTAACGGATTTAAATCTGAAAGAAATGAGGGAACACCTGCCACTGTTTAATTTATTTAATCTCTGCTAATATTTCACGTTTTCTTAGTGTGAAGGGATTTTAATTCAGTTAAGTTTTTTTGTTTGTTTTCAAATGTCATCTGAAGGGATTAAACAAGACGGACAAAATCAGAATCTGAAGTTTGTAGTTTAAGAAATATTGAATTGTAATCTCTTTCAAAATTCTTGTTAATCTGCATTAAGATTAATCTTTTATTTGTGCACAGAAAACATTTCAGAGATAATTTGAGTGTTTTCAGCTTCAGACACATAAAATACTGCCATGAAAATCCAAAAGACACATATATCTGGCCTTTTGATTTAATTTAATTAAATTTAATTTGGATTACATTAAATTAGTTTTATTTAAATGTAATTCTTTAATTTAAGTTATCTAAATTAAATAAAATTCTTTAATTTTATCACTTTGTAAGAAATGGGTGTAAATTCAACTATCACCAGTTTAGGGGTTTTTTTTGTGTGTTTTTTTTTTTGCTGAAATTCCTGACTTTTCATGATTGGAAAGGAATAGGCTTTTAGTTGTTTTTCTTAACAGTACAAGTGAATTTATTTTAAATTTATTACTATTACATAATTGCACAAAGTTTAATTATTTGTACTGTTGCTGTGTTGGTCTGGTTTCAGTGTTTTCTGCTCATGAATGAAATCATGAAACTACGTCTAAATATTATTTATAAACATTAATAGCTATTTGTCCTTTACAACTGGAGGCTACCAGATGCCTCTTAGTGGTGATTCATCTTTTAATTTTATTTTTCTGTTTGAAATGTAACATCAGCCCAAACAGGTACCTTTTCTAACAAACCTTCTTGAAGCCAACTTGCTAAAAATTCGTCCTGTCTGTGTTTTACAGGCAGCAGTCGGAGGAGGGGGATCGGAACGGCTCAGAAGAGGAGGATGATGAGAAACCTGGAAAACGAGTGATGGGACCTAGAAAGAAGTTTATCTGGGACGACAAGCTCAGGTAATGATCGGACACAGTCTCACATCCGCTGTGCCCTGATCCACGTTTGTCTTTATGCTTTATTTGTTCCACATTTTGTTATTCAGCCTCTATTTGCTGATCTGTCTCGTCTGCGCTCATTATGAATGTGGTTCAGATCTGCTGTGTGGGGAAAGAAAGAAAAGCTGAAATTATCAACTGATATTTTCCAGTTAAAAATCTATGAATACACTGCAAAAACACAAAATCTTTCCAAGTATTTTGCCTAGTTTCTGGTGCAAATATCTTAGCACACTTGCAATAGGACAAATCTAACTTATAAGTAACTTTTCAACAAGATTTAGGAGCTTGTTTCAAGTAAATAATTCTTTAATATTGATGAAAAAGTCCCAGTTCCGCTGGCAGATTATTTCACTTATAACAAGACATTTTTCCCATTTTATGAGTGAAACAATCTGCTGGTGGAACTGGTATTTTTTCACCAATATTAAGGGATTATTTACTCAAAACAAGCTTCTATATTTTGCTGAAAAGTTTCTTGTGTTACATATTTTTTTTGCAAGTGTGCTAAGATGTTTGCACCAGAAACTAGACCAAAGTACTTTTAAATATTTTGTATTTTTGCAGTGCATTCATAGATTTTATGTTTTATTTTAAGTGTAATAAAATATTTTCTCAAGAAACCACCCAAAAATACTTGATAAGATTTAGTGTTTTTGTAGCGAACGCTTCTCTTTTTACCTTTACACCCGTTTGCTGACGTTTAGCCGATAGATTTTTAATGTAAGCTCGTTTTAAGCATTTGCTAACTTTGTGATTATAAATCCAAAACATTTGAATGTGGACAAAGTGGGAAAAACAAATTTTTTTTTTACCTGTTTTCATACCTCAATTGTAATTTTACATTTTGTGAACCTTGCCTTCTTTGAAAATCTGTCATCATGTTATAAAACTAAAAACTTGAACGTTGATCTGAATGCGACGGCCTTGTTTGTGCAGGACGCTGCTGTGCAACCTGGTCCGTGTGAAGCTGAGCTGCTATGAGATGGAGAACCAGTGCACTCTGTCGGTGGAGGACTACCTCAAGGCCTTCTTGGAAAACGAGGTCAAACCCTTGTGGCCCAAAGGCTGGATGCAGACCAGGTCTGGAAGTCTGTGTGTAAACGAATGCTAACATGTCTGTAACTCTGCAAATCCTTTAATCTGCTAGATATTTAACCAATTTATTGACACTTTTTTGGACTTACTTTAAAAACAAACAAATTACAGCTCTGGTAAATATTCAAAATACATATTTTAATCTATTTGAACTCTATCTGAGCTGTATTAAGGATGTCTTGATCACTTTCTGTAGCTAATAACGATCTGAATCAATAAACAGACTGATACGACATTAAAGTCGTTGCCATGGATGTCATAAAATTACTTTAAACGTGCAGGAAAATTAACACAATGCATTTTATTGGGTGTCACATTTGCGACATCAGTGGTGTGATTCTTCTTCCACTGAACTTTCTCCATTAGTTTTTTTTTTTTTTTTTTTCTTTGATAGCTTGGTTTATTGGCTGGTCAGACTTAATATGCTGCTAATACATGGAAGTGCTAGGCTAATGTTAGCATGTTTCCTCTGTTTTATTGGTTGATTTACTTTGTAGATAATTTCACTTGCAACAAATTTAAATTATTTGATAAACGGACAAACATGCAGCTGCTTAAGCCGTGTTTTAGCTGCTTGCTTTTTATTTTTACATAAAACTCCACAAATCTCCGTTTGAACTTTGTCCCTTTACTTGTTGAGTCGGTATGTTTAATCTTCTCTCCATGTTAAAGTGTCATTGACTACAACGTCATTGTTAATTCCTCATAGTTGCTTTGTTGTTGATTTTAATTCAAAGCACAATCAGTGCAGACTTTGACTCTAGTTTCCAAGTTAGCATTATGCTAAGATAAAGCATGAAAATGGCAACAACTGGTGCTAACACCCACTTAGCAGCCAGTTCAGAGAATGTGTTGTAGAAAGAAATGAGCTTTCAAACATTTAGTTTTCTCATTTTGATGCAAATAGAGACGTGCTTCAGTGTAAAACACTAACTGTAAATTGAGGAAATTATCAGATAAAAATAGTTTATATCGGTAATAAGCAGCAAAAAATGTATCCAATTTTCATTGTGATGTTCACTTCATGTGTTTGTTTACATTTTATCTTACAAATCCAGCTTATCTATAAAGCATATTTAAAAACAACAACTTTCGAATAAAACACAAACATCCAACAAACATTTACGAGTCAAAATAATAAAACAAAAATAACAAAAGAGCAACGGAGAAAAGGTATAATTTTAAAACACACCTTTAAAACTTAAAACTAGGAAGTCAGGATGCCTAACATTTAAAGGCATTTTGTTTGAAAGTTTTGGTGCTCAATCTTCTTGTATTAGTTTCAACTTGAAGTTTTGTGAAACTTGAAGTTTTTCACTTTTTTGAGCTTTATTTTTTATTTTTTTTTTTTTTTTAGAATTTTGTTCAAGGAAAGCCTTGCAGTTCATGGTCACCTCACTGGAAACCTGTAAGTATTCACTGTGTCTCTTCAGACAGAGTGAGTGAAAAAGTGAGGGCTTCTTAGATGTTTCTGTTTTTATTTCTTTATGTAGAGTCAGAAGGCGAGTGGTGCCAGGACCCAAGGCCAAAGCCAAGGTGAGCGGTTTCTTGTGAAACGTGAAATGGTGCGAACGCAACAGTTTGACTTCGGTTTGGCCGTGTTGGACCCTTAAAGGGGCAGTGCTATGTAAAATCAACTTTTTTTTAGCTTTACCTCATGTTATAATGATGTTATTCCCTCATCAAAAACATACCTGGAGCGTTGCTTTGATTCTTTTATTGATGTTTGAGAAATCCTTTAATCTCCATGGCAACCATTCAACTGTGGAAATCGCCTGCGTGAACTTAGCATCGACTTTGAGAGTGGAAACTTCAACGATCAGCTCCTTCAGACTAGCCAGCAGCAATTAGCAAACACCTGGAGGAACTGCACATCAGCTCAGTACTCAAGCTCTTTCTCAGTGCAACGCTGGTAAAAACGTTGTTAAAAGGTCAATAGAGGAGCCATGTTGTGACGACTTCCTGAAGGCGGCGATTCAGAGAGAGCAGGAATTTTTAAAGCCGCAGTAAAACTTTTATAAAAAATTAATTTTTTTTGCATATCTGTAAAAACTCTTACCATGTCGTGATAGTTTGAGACAGATGATCTGTGAAAAGATCGATCACCTCCAACTCCTCCCTGAAGAAATGCATCGCTCCCAATCAAAAACAACCAATCAGAGCCAGGAGGAGGGCCTTAGCACTGTCAATCAACCTCATGTACTTGCTGCTCAATGTGCAAATGGCAGAGAAACAACTTCTTGTTGCAGGAAAACCGTTTATCCATCATCATCAATGGCTATGCTGACTAGCAGAACGTAATGATTGGAAATAGGGTGGGGAGAAGAACATTGTCACACAGGCATGATTGACAGCGCTAAGACCCGCCGTCTGGCTCTGATCGGTTGTCTCATTTTGTACCGTCACGACATGGTTACAGTTTCAACAAACATGTCAAAAATAGATTTATGTAAAAGTTACAAACTGCAGCAATAAAAAGACACAGGTGTTAAATTATGAAGTCATGTTTGATATATGTGGCATTTTTATAACTGAAGGTAATATAATAATTTTTTGTGCTAAACATTATTATATTTGGCTGAAAAACATTTAACACAGTCACTTTAAAGGACCAGTTCAGACTGAATGGCTGCTTCAGGCTTTGAGTTTCTTCTTCTTTTCCTCCTGTAGGATGGTTTATGGATCAACAAGCTGCCTCTCACCATGACCTCTAACCCTGCTGTGACCTCCGCCCGCCAGCCCCCCCTCATGGCGTCGCCCCCGGAGCCCATTTGTCTGTCGGACTCTCTGGACGAGGACCTGACCGCTCCATCTCTGGACTCCATCTCCCACGCTCTGGCGTTGCTTAGCAACGCCTCCAAGGGCCTGGGCCTGGCCGACAGCCCCATGTCGCCGCCCCCCCTCCAGATGCCCACCACCTCGCCGCCGCCCGTCGCCCCCCACTACCCCGCCGCCTCCCAGTTGGCCACCTCGGCTGCGTCCACGTTGCAGCAGCATTCCCTGGTGAAGGCGGAGCCCACTCCTCTTCCTCCTCCTGCTGCTGCCTCTGTTGGGAACGTATCAGGAACATCTTCCTCTTCCTCCTCCTCTTCTTCTACTTCTCCTGTTGTCTCCTCCATGACTCGCCTGCACACCCCCGGCCTCTCGTTGGCCTCCAGGACCGCAGATTGTCACTACGGGCAGGTCAAGGGTTGCCTGGCTCAGACTCAGAGACACGTTACCATGGCGACGCCCAGTCACAGGCCAGCTGCGGCGATGGGGAAGATGCACCCGCACCCTTCTCCTTCGCCTCCGAAGCAGCGGCCTCCACCCACTGCTTCCCCTCTGCTGCCCCCCCACCAGAAAGGCTTCACCTGCCCAGCAGGGATACTGGGAACACTGGCAGGCGTTTCCAAGAGCGCCGTCAAACCAGGCGGCGGCGTCAGCAGCAGCAGCAACGGCGGCGGCACCGTCCAGCCGCCCTCCTCCTCCTCGCCTTCGTCGCAGCCCCGCTCCAACTCTACGTCACACCACGTCCCGCAGTCGTTCCACCCGCCGTCCCCGGCCCCCTCCTCCTCGCCGTCCCCCACCTCCCAGAGTAAACCCCAGTCGCACCATCACCACCAGGCCAACTTCATCACACCCATGCAGGCCACCCTCACCAAGTCGTCCCACAGCAGCAACTCGTCCCCCATCATCAAGCTCACCCCTCGGCCCCCCGCGCCCACGCCGCCCCCGTCTTCCTCCCCGTCCCCATCGTCCTCGCCGTCACTCCAGCTCTCCCATCAACAGCACCAGTACGCTTCCAAAACCCCCAAAACCTTCCGGACCCCCTTCAGCGTGTCGGGCGGCGGCCCGGTGAAGCCGGCGCCACCTGCCGGCTGCAGCTTCGTCCAGAAGCCTCAGCCGCCGCCCAGCAGCAGCAGCGCCAACAATAAGGGAGATAAAACTCCGCCCTCTTCCACGGCTTCGGTCTCAGCCAATCAGAGGCAGAGGGTCTCAGTGGGCGGGACCATCCAGAGCTCTAAGGCGGGAAATGGCTGGGCACCTTCAGGCACTCTGGCTACGTCTGCTACCACGTCGCATCTCTCACAGGTCAGTTTCTAAACCAATCAAACATTAAAATGACAAAAATTAGAAGGTTGTTCATTTATTTTATTCATTTTAAAGTTAAAGTTCACTTTTTGCACGTTTTGGGGAATAAGCTACTTCTAAAAACAGCTGAAGCAATGTAAAAATAAACAACCAGCCATTGTTTGGCAATAAGTTAAAGGTGACCTGTTATACTTCCTGGAACAGGTTAGGAAAGGTCTTTGGGCTTAAACAAAACATGATCAGTTCATTTTTTGCACAAAATCATTCTTGGATAAAGAGGTTTTAGTCTACTCAGTTCTGCCTATTTTGAGCTGTTTTAGGGCCTCCATTCACTTTAAATCCAAATAATCTGTTGCTGGCCCCTAACATT
Organism: Brachyrhaphis roseni; assembly: GCA_903066815.1. Classification (NCBI taxonomy): domain Eukaryota; kingdom Metazoa; phylum Chordata; class Actinopteri; order Cyprinodontiformes; family Poeciliidae; genus Brachyrhaphis; species Brachyrhaphis roseni. The sequence goes on from CAEFZY010032254.1 coordinate 41,267, forward strand.
GATGCTTACACGTGAAAATGGCTGCAAACAGATGCACAATTATACAACTATACATCTTTGCAAAGCATTAGTAGAATCTCCTACACAACCAACAAAGCTCATCAAGCGGTTTCTCAATGGTAAGTCAACAACAAAACACTTTTCTTTTCCAGCAGCCGTTGAACAGCGGAAAAACCAGCTGACTGAACATCCTGGAGCTTAGATTAGTTTTTAGGAAATTACGCAGTACCTGCTAATTGTGACTGAATCGGTAGGTTTTTGAAACTTCTGATTCTCCACACAACAAAAAACATTAGTTTATTAAAACAGCTCAAAATAGGCTGAGCTGATCAGACTAAAACCTCTTTATTTAAGAATAATTTTCTGTAAAAAATTTAATGAACATGTTTTTTAAGCCCACAGACCTATACAAGAAAGCACAATTAGTTACCTTTAAAATTACATTAAAAAAATACACACACACAACATTTTTCTTTATCTGCCAGGTATCGGCTGCAGGCTCTCCTCTCCTCACCAACCACTCTGCTCTCCCTCTGGGCTTCGGCATGCTGGGAGGTCTGGTTCCCGTCTCTCTGCCCTTCCAGTTTCCCCCGTTACTGAATTTCAGCGCTCCTGGAGCTGCAAGTGCAGCTAGCATGGGCTCAACCCCCAGCTCCAACTCAGGATACCCTCTAGCACAGAGCGACCTAATGGGTGAGTGAATGCTCAGCTGATAGAACTCAATAAAAATCTGTTCACTAAACAGAAAGATCCTGTAGAGATAAAGCCATCTGCAGTTCTCCACAAGCCCAGCAGGGGGCAAAGCTGACATGTGATAGAACTGCTACGAACTGAATGTTATGTTCTTTCTGTGGGAAATGTTTGAGTGGTTTTTTTTTGGTAACACTTTATTTGAAGGGTTGTGAGTAAGACTGTCATAACACCGTCATGAACATGTCATAACACCGTCATGAACATGTCATAACACCGTCATGAACATGTCATAACACCGTCATGAACATGTCACAACACCGTCATGAACATGTCATAACACCGTCTTGAACATGTCACAACACCGTCTTGAACATGTCACAACACCGTCATGAACATGTCACAACACCGTCATGAACATGTCACAACACCGTCTTGAACATGTCATAACACCGTCTTGAACATGTCACAACACCGTCATGAACATGTCACAACACCGTCATGAACATGTCACAACACCGTCATGAACATGTCACAACACCGTCATGAACATGTCA
>CAEFZY010032260.1:0-37443 GCA_903066815.1 Brachyrhaphis roseni
AGTGCAGAGTTTGCCCTCTGGTTTAGGAGGAAGGGCAGTTGTGCAAGGTTCTGGGTTCTTCTTCATCTTCTTGGCCGTTTTGATGCTGAGGGGAGGGAGTTCAGCATCCTCACAGCCTGATGGATGAAACTGTTGGAGAGTCTGGTGGTGCGGCAGCAGAGGCTTCTGTATCTTTTTCCGGAGGGCAGGACACTGAACAGTTTGTGGGCAGGATGGTTTGCATCTCCCACAATCGTGACTGCTTTCTGGGTGAGGCGGGTGGTGTACAGGTCTTGCAGGGCGGGGAGTGGGGCACCAATAATCTTGGAGGCTGTTTTCACAATGCGCTGCAGGGCTTTTCTGTTCTGTTTGGGGTTTAGATCTAATTTCACTTTCATTGGGGTCATAGTTCAGAACCAGCAGGTTTGGTAGTGGTTAGCTTTAGCCAGGAAGGAGGCCAATCCTTTAATTGAATGATTGGCCCACTGAGCTTTGGTAATCCAGGACACATGGCAGGTAAACACAGGCTAACACAGGTAAACACGTCCAGGTGGGTCAAATGTCTGCATGACAGCTTGTTACACTAATAATGTGTTACTGTAACATGTTGCTATGCTGTGTTTAGCTGCATAGACAGCCTAAACCAGGCGTAGATGAGAGAAGAACAAAAAGAAAGTTTGAATGTTTCCATTTCCAGGAGGAATTAAAGACAAAAATAAACTGCTACAATGCATCCATCCATTCATTTTGTTGCTATGCCCCAAACTTGACGGTTTGTTTCATTTTATTTTATTTACCAGTTCTTTATTTTATTAAAATATTCCAGTAAAACAGAAACTGATCTGATTAATGATTGAAAGCTTGAGAAAAACATTTTGCTGTTTCTGCAACTCAGTGGGATAAAAAGTATTTACACCCTTCCTGTTCTCTTGTTTTATCTTATTTTTGCATATCAGTTTAAATGAAAGTGTTTATTATTAAAGGAGAAAAAACCCAACATGTTCCTGTGTGAAAAAGTGATTTCCAGTTTTAACGCTTCCATTAAATCTGTATCAATATTTCATAATTTTGAAGCTCTGCGCCTCACTGAATGCTTCGTTTCATTTTATTTGACCCGTATTCTTTCTGTTTCTGGTTTTCTCCAGCTCTGTTGGACGCGTTAACGAGGAATGGGAGCTCGGCGGGTAACAGTGCGTTTCGCCGGCGGCCCAAAGATCGCTCGGAAACGTCGGAGGCGGGAGGACAGAGTCAGGAACCGACGGGAGGCGACTCCAAAAGCTTCACAGACGATCAGGTGGAGGGGGTCCGCAGGTGAGACTGGAGGATCAGTGAAGAAACGCTTTTAATATGAACCTTGAACCCAGCCTGTGTGATGTGTGTGTGTGTGTATGTGTGTGTGTAGCCGTTGCCATGGGAACCAGTTTATCTTTGGCTCTTCCCGAGAGGCGGCGCTGAGAGACGCTAACGGTGGAAACCAAGCGACTGAAACGAACATTAAAAATACAGTGATAGATGGTTTATACATGTTTCATTATATAATCTGACTTTTATTCTGTAAAGTTCCACTGGAAGATTTAATAAATCTGTTTTAAGAAGAAAAAACAAAAAGATGCTTAAGCTGCTGAAGTATCTCCTGATTCAGTTTCAGGATCCATCAGTTACCTGGATCCTATTTTTATAAAACTCAAACTCTCTATCTGGAAAAATGTGTCTTCAAATAAATCAGATTATCCACAGACCTCTGGTGGAAACAAAGAACGGCTGATCCTGAACTTTAACTTTCTCCTGAGTCTTCAACATCAACAAGATGAGTTGAGATTATTTAGACGAAAACCTAATATGAAAATAAAGTCAAAATAATAAGAAAGTAAAGTGCAAAAAATACAAGAAAATCAAAATATTATGAAAATAAAGTAAAAATAATATGAAAATGAAGCCATTACAATAAAGTCATAATATTACGAGAATAAATTTGTTGTAATGCAAGGATAAAATTGCAATAATTTGAGAATAAAGTCATATGGCATTGTCAAAATAATACAAAAATAAAGTCATTATCTGAATAAAGTGATAATACAGCAAGAGTAAAGATACTGTTGGTGTAGTTTGTTGTTTTTCTGTGTTTGTGAGGAAACACCAGCTGTTCTCTGCTGTAGCACGAACCTGTTTTCAGAAAATAACCAATCAATGCAGAGAAACATCTGAGTTCTGCAGATGATCACAGAGGTCTAAACCTGACGTTTGGATCTTTCTCTCCATGTTTCTGTCCTGCAGAATAAAGCGTTGCAAGGATTATTACGAAGTTCTGGGTGTGAACAAAGAAGCCGGAGACGACGACCTGAAGAAGGCGTACAGGAAGCTCGCTCTCAAGTTCCACCCAGACAAAAACCACGCACCGGGAGCAACGGAGGCCTTTAAAAGTAACAGAAGAAACTTTCATTTGTTTTCTACATGCAGATCAGCTTTTGTCCACTTTAATACACATTATTATAACGTTTAGTCGGAAAATTGGAGCAAAATTATGTATTTTTAATTCAACATTTTACTGATAAATGGATTAATTATAAAATTGTAAAGTTAAACGTAAAAATAGATTTATAAACACATTTTACGTGTTTATTTCTGTTACGTTTTTGTCATTATGACTTGGAGGCAATAAAAACCCAAAATTTTGATTCTGAGAAAACTATAATGTTATATCATGCCAATAAAAATATTACTTTTAACAAAGAAATGTTATCATGGGGACAACTGTTGAGCTTTAGCCAAGTGGAAAGTTAAGTGGAAGGATGAACTGAACACCTGACCTTCATTTCACAACTGATAGAAGAATAAATCTGTTCTTTATTCGTCTTGGTGACCAGGTAGTGTCATAGACTTTAACTTGCTGGATGTATGTTGCTTTCCTCCCTTCAGAGATTGGGAATGCGTATGCGGTTCTGAGCAATCCGGCAAAGCGGCGGCAGTACGACGTGACGGGCGGGGAGGAGCTCAGCAGCCCGAGCCAATCCCACGGCGGCGGCTTCGACTTCCACCGGGGCTTCGAGGCCGACATCACGCCTGAAGACCTCTTCAACATGTTCTTCGGCGGCGGCTTCCCCTCCTGTAAGAGAACAGTTCGTGAACGCACCGTTAGTCTCATCGTTGCTATGGAAACACAATTCACCAACATTACCTGAATTTATATCCAGTTTAAAAAAAAACATCCAATACTTGTTTCTTTTTATTGGACATTAATTTGAACCCACCATTAATTTTAGTTTAGGTTTGATGCTAATTAGATCCACTGGGCATTTAAGGAATGAAACGGTGTTTTCAATCTTAGTGTGTTGATTATTTTAATCAATGATGCTTTTGTTCAAACAAGACTTTGAAACTGAGTTTCAAATTTAAGCAGCCAGTGTTTGTTTTTAATCATTATAGTGTTTCTAATGCAGATAAATACCACAAATATCTCTTGCTGCACAGTCTGATGAGCTCCCAGTCCTTTTTAGAACATGAAGTTATTGCTACAAACTGAATTTCAACATATTTCTGAACAACCTTTGGTGTTCATCCTGCAGTGTTCTCTTTACTGACCCATCCTATAAGCTTTTGTCCCTGATCCACTATAAAAAAGTGTATGATAATAATTATTCATCAACATTTATCTATCATTTCTTGTACTTGGAATATATGTGGTAATTACAAAGTAAAAGTTTTTAGTCATATTGGATATGTATGTATAGCATTTCTATACTAAATATTACTTTTAAAAATAGTATACTACAGCATTTTATGAGATCAGTAAAAACCTGAGGCATGAACAGAATACCCCAGGGTATTGTGCTATAAAATAGTTTAATACATAATTCTGTCCTTTAACATCAGATATTGCATCAGCCCAGATTTCCATGTCGATCCCTGATTATTACCAGGGATCGATGTCTGTCAGGATGGTTGTGGATATTTTATGCTAACGTAGAGAGCCGCTGTTGTCTGGACAACATGGTGGCAGGTTTCTGACCCCAGCTGTGATGTTCTGTCTGCAGCCAGCGCTCACACGTTCACCAACGGCAGGACGAGCTACAGCCATCACAACGACTACCGCCAGGAGAGGACCGAGGAGCGAGGAGACGTACGCCGACTCATTTTGGATTGGCTTCTGTCTCGAAATCGCCTCCGTCTTACAGATGTCATCTCTGTTTCTCTGCAGGGCGGCTTCTCGATGTTCATCCAGCTGATGCCCATCGTGGTTCTGATTTTAGTGTCGATTCTGAGCCAGATGATGGTTTCCCCTCCGCCGTACAGCCTCTACTCCAGACCGTACGTTTCTAATCCAACTTTTAAAATGTCACAGAAAAGAACATGGGAATGTTTCTGTCTATTGGAAGCGAACCAATTAGGCTGAAAAGTGTAATTTCATCAGATGTAACAATGACTGTAATAAACAGGAACTAAACTAGTACAGGAGCTAGGAGCCATATGGACTTAGTTTCATTACAATATGTTGTGCAACTATTGAGATAATGATAAGAGTGATGATAAGAAGTGAAACATAAATACTCCTGTCATGAAAACAAATTTTGCTGGACGATAAATTGTCCCAGAATTTTTGCAATAAACAATAACATTGTGGTTTATTTAAATTCGACACAAAGTTGACTGAAATAATCATTTTGTATATTTTTCATTTCAAATATTTTATGAAATTATTTATTTTGTACGTTCCAGTAAAATATAATTTTCTTTTTGAATTTTGAGAAATTATATTTTAGAAATAATATATTTATATATAGAAATATACATATAGAAGTTATTATTAGTAGTAGTAGTATTATTATTGTTATTATTTTTTTAGAAAAAGCAGGCAGCTAAGCTGGCATAATACTGATAATTTAATTTACTAAATTTTATGCTTAAATTAATTTGTTTTATATATAAAAACTGATGGAATTTGATACAATGTGAAACCTTTAAAATTGTTTGAAGTAAATGTTAGATTTGACATCATCTTTTCCTATTGTCAGTCACATAATTTAAACAAAATTTCCAAGTAGTTTCAATAGGAAAAATTGGTTTCTGAATTAAAAATAGTGTCTGAATTCAATCGTGACCCTAAAATCGACTCGCTGGACTCTGACAGATTTGCATCTCTGTAGGTAAAAAAAATAGGGTTTGTACGTACATTTAACATATCGTAGAGTTTTAATTCATGGAATTTAATGAGTTAAAATGAATATTTTTGTGTTGTCCTCCATCTTGTTCCAGGTCGACGGGTCAGACCGTGAAGAGGCAGACAGACAACCTGCGTGTCGATTATTACGTCACTCGGGATTTCAAATCGGAGTTTAAAGGTTCGGCTCTGCAGCAAATAGAGAAAAACGTAGAAGAAGACTACGTGACGAACGTCAGGAACAGCTGCTGGAAGGAGAGACAGACGAGTCAGTTACCGACTCTTTGTCCTTTAACGTCTCCTTCGTTCTCGCCGTCTTAACGCTGTTTTTCTCGTGCAGAAACGGACCTGCTTTACGCGGCGAAGGTCTACAGAGACGACCGCATGCGGAAGAAGGCGGAGCTTATGACGATGGAGAACTGCAAGGAGCTGGACAGACTAAACAACCTGTTCCGAGGCGGATGAGATCGTAGCAAATGTGAAAATATGAATAGATGTATACGTTTGTTTTTTTTAAACAGAGAGGCTTTACGATAGATAGGAGCAAAAGATTATTAAATTATTTAAGGTTAAAAAGCGTCTTATTCTTTGCGAACGGCTCTTCCTCCTCATTCCAGCCTGATCCCAGGAATCGCCTGGTTGCATCGTAACGAACTGGTCTGCACACTGACCGATACTCCAGACTTATTTTTATTGAGCCAGAAGGACCCGGACGCCTGGTTGTAGATTTAACGGTGAGATTTCTGCATCGTTTCTGAGACGTTCTTCACTGACATTCACATCATGAAGGAGCAACAGAGTCTGGATGTTTTTTTTGTTTTTTTGTGGAGAAAATTTGATTATTTGGATTTTCTTCTGCAAAATTGAATTCAGGTTGAAAGTGGAAATCGGCACACATCAACATCTTCATCCATTAATGGTTGTACACTTTCATTTTTGAATGTTTAAAAGTTTTGGCACTTATTTAAGTAACTCTAGAAGAAGCTAATTTTCTCTTCAGTGCTGGCCTGATCATTTAAATAAAGTCAAACTGGTACTGTGGTCTGGATTTAAAGTGTTCTCTGCTTCGATATCTGTGTGGATTTTCCTGGAGTTTGATAAGCAGGAATGTTTTTTCTGCAAATGATTGGATTCCTCAAAGTTAATAAGGATACTAAGAAGCATTTTTATAAAGCTATGTTTATCATTGGGATTAAAGTCAAATTTCTCAAAAGCTAAAACCAGTCTTAATTTTCAATGTGACATCCATCCAGCAGGGGGTGCTGTAGCACACTTTTACACAATACAATTTTACCTGAAATATTTTACATTTTGCAGGCTGAGGAAGCTGAGAGAAAATGTTTTGATTAAATATATTAAAGTCATAAACCTGCATTTTAATACTAACGCTTTTCCCCCCTTATCTTTATCATTAAGTTATTTGATATGGAAGAGGCTTAGAGATCTGGGATGGATGGGAAGTCTTTTTTTTTTTTTTTTTTTTTTCTCAAAATAATTTTTTTTCTCAAATTTCTAGCTTTGATATGAAAATTTTGACTTTTTATAATAAATTCTAATTTCAGAATTCTAACCTATTTTTTCCTCGAAATTCTGACTTTTTTTCAAAAAAATTTTTTTTCTGAAACTTGTCTTTAATTGGAGTTCTGACTAATTTCAGAACTCAATTCCTTTAGACTTCTGGCTTTAATCTCAGAATTTGGACTTATTAAAAACTTTAATTCTGACAAATTTCAGATTTGTTTTTCTTTTTAATTTCTGTCTTTATTTTCAGAATTCCGACTCATTTTCCTCGGATTTCTGCGATGTAAACTTAGACCGCTAATTATCTTCCATACTTGGATGGTTAAATGTCAGGATTTTTGCGCCGCTGTGAACTGTGGGTAATGTAGTTCGTGAATAAAAATCCTCTGACGATTCCCAAAAGTGACGACATTGTTTTTCCAGGATCACGTGACATTGGAAACCCGGAAGTAATGTTACAGCTGATAATTGTCTGGTCGCTGGTATGTTTTTAGTTAAAACCTGTCAGATCGCAGCGGGAGGTCAGGCAGAACTTCAGCTGACATGATGGGTCCAGGTTCGGTTCTGTCCGTCCCGGTTCTGCAGCTCGGTCTGCTGTGCTTCTGCTGCTGCTGCGGACTTTTCCCAGATGTTTCTGCCTGTGAGAAAGAACCGGAGACCCCGGACTGGAGGATGACTCTGAGAACCATCCGGAACGGGATTCACAAGATCGACACGTACCTGAACGCAGCGCTGGACCTGTTCGGCGGAGATGACGGACTCTGTCGGTACCGATGCAGCGATGGTGAGTCTGAGGACTTCACGGCCATTTTCCTTTGGTTTTATGCCAGTTAAACCAGTTAAATCAGTTACGACTGTTTTGTTTAAAAGAGTTTAAAGAACATAAAAGCCTGGATGTCCAAAGCAACAACCAAACAACAACTTGAGGCTGTTTGCAGCAACACTTTTATTCCTCCAACACCTTTCAGTCTTTGGCCCTTGGAATCATTTTGTGTGAAACTGGACATTTTTTTTATTTAATGCAAACATCTGAGATGTTTTTTTTCTCCTACAATTATGATTTAAAGCCATTGTAAAAAGAAAACAATGAGTAAATTTCTGCCGGGAAACTCAGAAATTTTGATATTAATCTCAGACATTTTGTAGAAGAAACGTGGAAATTTCTGAGCTAAAAAGACAAAAATTGGTGAGAAAAAAAACTTAAATTTTTAGATTAATCTCAGAAATGTTCTAGATAAAACAAGGACATTTCTAAACTTCAAAAGTCAAAATTTAGAAAAAAAAACTAAGACATGTTGAGATTAATCTAAAAAAAAAATATGGAAACCTGCAACTTTTGAAACTCAGATATTTCCTTTTTTTTTGTAGAAAATTTCTGAGTTTAATCTCAAAATTTCTGAGTTTTTCTTTCGGAAATGTATTCCTTTTTTTCTCCATAATGACCATTTTACAATGCAGTAGTTTTTGGACCTAAAATAATTTTTACTTTACCTTAAAATGTCTGATTTATTTTTAAAAATGTAAATAAAAATAATTAATAATAAAATTATTTAGCAGTTTTAATTGGGGGAAGGTTATGCCCATCTCTTGAATATTTTCAACTTACCAAAAAAGTCTGGACACCTCGGGGTTAAAGACAAAAAACAGCAAAAGAATTTTGTAGATCAAAGGTATCAGTCAGGACAAGGGAACAAAAAAAAAATCCACATTATTCTTTACCATGGCATCGTAAAGACAGTGATTATTATTTGAAGAAATTCTGTCAATAAGTAAGACAAATATTGAAAAGTGAGTTTATTCCAGTGTCTCATTTCAACGCAGCAGCTTTTCTTCTTCTGTCTGTCAGGATTCAAGCCGACGCCTCGTTCCGGCTACAGGCACCCCCCACCCAATGGATGCGGCTCCCCGCTTTTTGGATTTCATGTAATCTGCTTCAGTTTTTGTAAATACGCTTTGTTTTCCTGTGAGTCCAGCAAACCCAGTGACCCCGCTGTCGTTTCCAGTTCGACCTGGGAATCCCATCCATGACCAAATGCTGCAACCAGCACGACCGCTGCTACGACACCTGCGGCCGCCTGAAGCACGACTGCGACGATCAGTTTCAGGACTGCCTGGAGACCATCTGCAGGAACGTGCAAAGGACTCTGGGATTGGCCCAGACGGTCCAGGGTAAGAGGTCGGCCTGGAGGTCGCCTTCTGCCGCCATCAGAAAACATAAAGCTCCAGTTTGTAACGTTTATAAAAATGTGTTTGTTTAACAAAATGTGTTTTGTTTGTTTGTTAAAAACATGGTAACACAGTTACCATGTTTTTAACAGTTACCATGTTAAAAACATGGTAACTGTTTTAACAGATGGTAACTGTTAAAACAGTTACCATCTTGTGACGGGTGATGTTACAGATAATCTGTGAAAACATTGATTTCTTCCACCTGCTCCTTGAGCTATTGCTGTCTGAAGAAATGCACTGCCCACTCCAAGCAAATCAGAGCCAGGAGGCGGGTCTTATTGCTGTCAATCATCCTCATGTACTTAATGCAAAATGTCCTAATGGACTGTTACAGGAAAATTATTTATGAGCTGTCCATGCTAACTAGCCTTAGCATTCATAACAGGATCTGCCATGGGTGATTGTCAGCGCTAAGACCCGCCTCCTGGCTCTGATTTGTTGTTTCTGGTTAGCACTGAGAGAAGGCACAGATTATTTGTTTCTTAACTTGTTTTATGACATGGTCATAGTTTCAACAAATATGCAAAAAAAAAAGATGCATTTTTTAAAAGAAAAGTTACATACTGCAGATTTAAATGTAAAAATTGTAAAAAAAAAAATTCTTGCAAATTTATGACTTTCCCAGTTTTCTGGTGGAAATTTACATCTCTGTCATGTTATTGTTTTCTTATTTACGATGACGTTTTTATTCATTTTGTGGTGCCATAGTCGTACCACAAAATATTGTGGTAAAATATTTAGTTCATATCACACAATTAAGGGCATGTTTTTTTAAATCACATCTTTTTTGATTCTAAATTTTTTTTCTTGAAAATTTCAGATAATCCAGTTTTTTTTTTTCTAGTGATCATGTGAAAAGAAAAACTGGATTTTTTAGATTTTTGCTGTGAATGTATTCCTAACATAAATCAAATTACTTTAACTTAATAGCAGGAGTGACTCAAACAAAACTATTTATTTATTGTGTTTTATTCCACCGTGTAGCTATAATAACATTTGTAGAAACTTATTTATTTCTTGTTGCCATAGGAGGTAAAACTGAAAGCTGCAGGTTAAAGTTTTGACACATTGTGTCCACTAGATGGAGCCAAAGCTTCATTTTAAATGTCTTCAGGCTCTTATGAGCTGAAATTCATATCTAGACCTCATATTTAAGGTTTTACTCCTGAGCAGCCAGATGTTCTTTTGTTGTTAAAAATATTTAAAACTATTCAAGTAAGTATTTATATATTTAATACACTTATCCTGAATATTTTACTGATCTTTCTGCTTGTTTTTCTGCTCTTCGCAGCGTGCGAGTCTGCAGTCAAGCTCCTGTTTGACGCTGTCATGCACCTGGGCTGCAAGCCGTACCTGGACAGCCAGCGGGAGGCCTGCGTGTGCCAGTACGAGGTGAAGAAGGAGCTCTGACGGTGCTGCAGAAAAACAGACTCTGAAATCTGTACGCCGGATAAATAAACTTTTCTGAAAACATGTAGATTTTTCTCAGGGATGTAGCCTCTTTGGCTAAAATTAAACACTGCAATGCAAAGTGAATGTAAAATAAAAGTTTCTTGTAGGTTGTAGCTAATATTTGTCCCTTTGTGATCCACTATTTATATATGTATTGTTGTAAATCCAGAGGTTTCTGTGATGAAATGGAAACTGATTTCATTCATGTTTTGACTGGACACAACATTTTAACAAACAGTAAAAAGGGTTTTACAGAGTTCAAAGGTCAGCAATAAAGCACACATCAATGTTCTGCAACATCTTATAAAACGGTGTCGCTTTTTGTTCTGGATTATTCTCACATGATGCTAATCTCAACGTTCTTGTAATCCCTTTGAATTTACCCTAAGGTCAATGCTCAAATTAATTGTAAACTCTGATAAGTGGGGGACAGAATAAGACATTTAAAGCAAAAGAAACACTTTTTCTTTTGCTTTTGCAAAAATAAGACTTTATTTTTGCAGAAAAAATAATGTCTTATTTTGCCGCAGAATAAGACATTTAAAGCAAAAGAAATATGTTTTTCAGATTTTTTTTTCCCTTTATTTTGAACAAAACAATAGCAAATGAGCAGAAAATCAAAGATTAATCAGGAAAAAACATACAGAAATCAGCCAAAGGCTCTCTTAACATATTAAATAATTAAAAATTGTCCCGTTTTTGTTTCATTCTTTTTTGTTTTGTGCTTCTGTGGAAAACAGAAAATCAACGGCCCAGTCGCACCGCTGGGTAAATAAAATGAAAAAGTTATGACTGTTAAAATATAAAAACTTTCGCATTCCACTTAATATTTTGTATGTTAAGTTTCAAAAAATAAAAAAACTTGCTGTGTTGCTGGCCAAATATATTGCATTCTTGACCTAAAAAAATCAGTTAAATTGCCACAATTTGGCCCCTGAACCACGCTTTGGACACCCCTGCTTTAACTGAGTGAACATGTGGAGTGAACTGGTTACATTCTTTACGCTCCTGTGTAGCTGATAGATTTATAACTTCCGTAAAACGCCTTGTTCCATTGCGCCAGTCTTTTCCGTAAACCTGTTGCTTTTTAATTCAAGATAACCAATAGTTCTCTCCGGTTTCAATTTTCAGCCAATCAGATCGCGGGGGCGGGACTAAGTGTCAGCTAGTTTCGCTGGTTTAAGGAAGCAGCTTTCAATGTCCCAGTCAGAGCCAAGACGAAAGGTCAACATGTCAGGTAAAAAAACAGCTTTATTACACGTTTATGTCTTAAATATGAAACTATCTGAAAAAACTCAACTTTTTGGTAACATTTAAAGACACAAAACAACTGAACTGCGATACATTTGCGCTTCAATTGGTTCCCAGATGTTTACTGTGTTGTTTGGTTTCACGTTTCAGTTCATCTCAACAGGTTGTAAAACTCCAGTCAGTCATAGAAATAGCTAATTTTTTGCCGCATTATTATTTTTATTTTATTTTATTATTTTTTTTATGCTTTTTTTTCTTTCTCAGTGTGTGTTGTATTGCAGCTTGTTAAACAGGTTTAGGAATGTAAACCATTTTTCTGAGATTTGTTTTTCCTCCCTCACCAGGAAGTGTGTCCACAGCCACAGACAGTGTGGGTGAGTAACCACTACATGAATGACCTTTAAAAATAAAAGCAAAACTAAAATATCACATCAAATCACTTTTATTAAACCTGGCTGACTTTTTATTACTCAATAAAAACAATGACATATTAGTGATTTCACAGGTTATAAAGGATTTTATTAGACTTTCAGAAGAGTTTTTATGGTGCCGAAATCATTTATGACCAAACTAAATGGATATTTTAACATACAAACAACAGAAAACTGCACCTATTTATTAAAACAGGATCTGTTTTTACTTTTTCTCACTGAGCTAAACCTGTGCAGCCATGCAGATAACTTTCATCTTTAACTCACTAAAAATGAAATGCTAGTCCAGTAAATCCTGGTTCTGTGCTGGAAGTACCTCTGTTCATTACAACAGAGGAGAAAACAGGCACCTGAATGTTTAGCTGTGATAAATGCTGATGAAGTCACCAGCCTGCAGCAGTGGACATGCAAAAACATGCATGTCTGTGAAAACGCAGCCGTTTTCTGTTTGACATCACGCTGCCTTTCCACTACAGATGTGTGCAAATCTTTGTCGATTTTCTGCTGATGTTGCAAAAACACAATTTCGCATTTGCAATGTGTTGATTAAATAACAAATTAATAAATTCTCATACGGCTGAAAAACCACATCATAGTGCAAAAACGTTCATCAATAAATGTATTTTTTTTGTTATTGTTTTTTTTAATAATTGATTGATTGAATTTAAAAAATACTTTATTTATCCAAATGGAAATTAAATGTTGTAACTAATATCATCCAAGTTTCTTCAGAGTTGTAGATACTGATGGCTGTAGGCAGAAAAGATCTCCTGTAGCAGTCTGTGCTACAGCAGATCTTAAGAAGCCTCTGACTGAAGACACTTAAGCTTTGATTAGAAGATTCACTGGGAACTTCATAATAATAATAATAATAATAAAGTTGTTATATTGGCAGTATTTGGGCCATTGTAGATAAAAAGAAAAGCAAATTTTCACCAAAAACTCACACATTTCTAGAACAATTTGTCATATTTAAAAGTTGGATGTTTGTTCTCTGACCTCTGAGATTATAAAGTCGGATGTTTGTGATTGAGCCAAGCATCCGACCTCGTAGAAACGGGAGCGACTGGAGGAAAGAAGAAGAATAATCTAGCCATTTTTGAGTATTTTTGGCCAACAGGACTCCTGCATCTTTTCATTATTTAGTTTCTTTCATGTATAATGAGCTGAATAATCCCAGTGACAGAATAAAGACTCGCTGTGGATCTGCAGCGTTTTCCCAGCACAGACTGGGAGGCCAGCCAGCAGGGTGTGACTGGAGTCGAGGCGTCTTTCTTTTCTTTTGCATTTGGAGTGTTATTGATTTAGAAATGTCTTTTCATTCTGCAGCATCTACAAAGAATTTAACAGAGGCGGATGGTTTCTACAGAAGGTAATCACTTTTTATTTTGCGTTTCTGTCAGCTGCAGATTAACAACATTCAATTAACGATTATTTTAGCGATCAATTTATTCTATTGATTATTCTGAGTGTTAGTCAGATTTAAAGGAATTGGCTGATTTTTCATTTAACCACTTAAGCTTATTTTATACAACACTAGAAATACAAACAAATAATTCAACATGTGGAAAGCTCTGGCCTTTCTGCTGACCTTAGCATGAATCCAGTGAAATTCTGATTAAGCAATTAATGATCAGGGAGCTGAAGGAGCTTAAGAGGTTTTTATTTTATTTTTTTTACATAATTTAAAGTGAGTAAAGCTAAAACTGCCTCTAGAGGAGTTTTGTGTAGTTCCATGGAGTATTAGAGCCGCACTAAGAAAATAATAAATAAAATAATAAGAATATTTAATAACGAGAATGTGATGATATTGTAACTTCATCATATGAGTTCTGATTAATCGTTGCGGCCCTGTTCATGTGCTGATGTTTCTTTGTGTAGCAGCCCCGTCGTTTTGGATCCTGCAGAGGAATACAGGATGACCAGAAAGCGTCGAGGCGTCGCTCTCATCTTCAACCAGGAGCGTTTTTTCTGGCGCCTGGGCCTGAACAGCAGGAGCGGAACCAACGCCGACCGCCACAACTTAGAGAGGAGGTTTGTTTTCCTGAAGCAGGAAGAACCGGCCGCTCAGGCGCTGCAGCTTTATCTGAGCTCATTCTGTCTCTGCAGACTGCTGGAGCTGAACTTTGATGTCAGGAGTTATGATGACTACAAACTGGTGGACGTCCTGGAAAAAATCCATGAAGGTACTGGAACCCTCTGTCTATCAGAATATTTAGTTTATTTCCTTGTTTTAAATATAAAAGTATTTAAAGTTGCAGTAACCTTCATTAAAAATGTTAATTTTTTTATGTATTTGTTGTTGAGACATAATCTGAGAAAAAAATTGAACTCCTCTGCTTTCTCCAGTTCTCCCAGTTCTAACTGGAAACAACCAGTCAGAACCAGGAGGCTGTGATTGGTTGTTTTTGGTCGGAAGTGGTTCTTCGGGTTAGAGAGAAGGCAGAGAAGAGCGAGCTTTTCTGATGAACTTTCATGACATGGTGACACTTTTAACAAACTTTCTATAAAAGTTACTGCAGCTTTAAGGATGTTTTCACACCTGATAGTCCGTTAGACTTCATACGATTGGACACCAAAGCTGCAACAACATTTTCAGCTGGTACAGTTTGATTTCACACAGCTCCAAGTGAAACGATCCAAACAAAATAAAAAACCTGTTCCCCTCCTCGCCTGTCGGGGCGCTGCAGCAATTACCACGTGACCTGCGCTGCAGTCCACTTCCTGCTTTTGGACCGGTCTCCAGTCCACTTGGCGCTTACATACAGAACTGTATGTGAGCCAGGGGTTCACATATAGTGAACCCCAGGTTCATTTTATGTGAACCAATCCATTCTAAACAAATGGACTGGAGTTTGATTAAAGTGGACTAAACTGGGCTGGTGTGAATGCACCCTAATTGTTGGACAAATGAAGGAGTATTCTCTTGATGTGAAATGATCTTTAGCTGCTGATCAAACCTTCATTTTGTTCCTCCAGCTGCCGAAGACGATCACTCAGACGCCGACTGCTTCCTGCTCGCCTTCCTTAGCCACGGCGAGAACGATCACGTCTACGCACACGACGGCAAGATCAGCATCCAGGACATCACCGCCATGTTCAAAGGAGACAAGTGCAAGAGCCTCGTCGGAAAACCCAAGATCTTTGTTGTGCAGGTAGAAACATCTCAGTGAAATCTCTGGGTTTAGGAAACAGCAGAAGGTCTGAACATGAATGTTTCCATGTGTGAAGGCGTGCCGTGGGGAACAGCACGACGTTCCCGTGACGCCCTGCGACGCCGTGGACAGCGACGTGAAGACAAATGAGACGGTGGTGGACGCCTGCGCCATCCACACCCTCCCTGCTGGGGCCGATTTCATCATGTGTTACTCTGTTGCTGAAGGTGAGCCGTCCGCGTTGTGTTCAGAAAACTTTCTGTTTCCGGCGGTGACGGCGGCGCCAGGTCAGTCCAACTGCAGCCCGCCATGTTTTTGTGTTCATAAATGTTCAAAGTTGACAAAAGATTTTTAAATATGACAAGGTAGTTATGTGCTATTAGATGAAATTATTGACAACACTTTGCCTTTAAAAAGGCAAATGCAGATAAATATTTAAAATAAAGTTTTTGCACTTCAGTTAAATCCTTATTAAGTAATGAACCAGTGGATCTTAAAAGAAGCTAATTAATGTAAAATAAACTAAAAGAAATGTTGCCTGAAATGGACAATGAGTCAAAATGTAACTAACACTCTGTGAAAGCATAAGCCCCGCCCCCTAAACAAATATAGGAAATTCCAACAAAGTGGGCGGAGCCAAGAGGCACTGAGGGGCGTGGTCAGGTCAAAAGTAGCACTGTTGCTTTCTTACAATTGGATGTTATTGGGGCGTGCTGTGGTGGCGCAGGGGTTAGCACGCCCCACGTTTGGAGGTCCTAGTCCTCGACGTGGACGTCACAGGTTCGAATCTCGGTCCTGACGACCTTTGCCGCATGTCTTCCCTCCTTCCTGTCAGTCTACTGTCAAAAAATGCAAGCCACTAGCGCCGCTAAAAACTCTTCGGAGGAAAAAAAACCAATTGGATGTTATTGTTTACATTAGGAAATTTTGTGCACAACACTGGAGGGCAGAAAGATGATTCTTTTATCCGTTTCCCACTTTGGTTTTCAGGTTACTACTCCCACAGAGAGACCATCAACGGCTCGTGGTTCATCCAGGATCTGTGTGAGTTACTCCGGACGTACGGCGGCTCGCTGGAGTTCACGGAGCTGCTCACGCTGGTCAACAGAAAGGTCTCGATGCGCCGAGTCGAGAACTGCAATGACCGCAGCGCAATTGGCAAAAAACAGGTGCCGTGCTTCGCTTCGATGCTCACCAAGAAGCTCTACTTCCGGCCAAAGAAGTGATGAACGGTTCGACTGGCTTAAATCTGAGCCTTCGTGTCTCAGCTGGTACAGCTGGTCCACTCCACAAAGATGAGAAAAAAAATATAGTTGTTTTGTTTGTTTTTTTATGTTGAAAACATTCCTGGCAGATTATTTGCACACAGAAACCTTCTGCTCTTAAATCACTGTATCTGATCAAGTTGAAACTATCCGGAAGTTTTTATCTTAGTCTTTAAATTTTTTTGTAATTCTTTTGGTGAGTAGCAGCATAACATTCAGAAATGATTCAGGGGTTTTCTAATCTCAGGTATCTCAGGTTGATCCAGGCTGTCTACTGGACCCATCGTGCAAAATTCACTTTTTGCACATTTTTTTTACTTCCATTTGGGTTTTTACTGCTTCTAAAGCACCTAATGGGTGCTCCATTTTACTGCTTCTGAAAACAGCCAAAGCGCCTAAGAAACAGTCAGTTTTGGCAATAAGTTTATGTTTTCTGTGAATGTAACATCTCAAATTAGCAGGTGCTGCCAGACACCTAGCAACCCGAGCCGAGCTCCAGTACATTTGATCAGCTGGTTTTACCACTGCATGTGCTGTACAATGGCTGCTGGAAAAGACAAGAGTTGTGTTGTTGACTTACTATCCAGAAACCACTTGGTGCATTCTTGTTGGTTGTGCATCAGGCTCCACTTCTACTTGTCAAAGATGTGCAGTTATATAATTTTACATCTGTTTGCAGCCATTTTCTCATGTGAGTGTAAATGTTGAGGGGGCGTGGCCAGCAGCAGCTTGTTTGGATTTAAAGTAATGACTCCCTAAAACAGCTCAAACTAAAATACAATTTAATTATCTAACAATGATTTTGTGCAAAAAATGTAATAAACACGTTTTGTATAGGTCATCTTTAAAGCTCTCTCCTTAAAGACAGTAAAGGGAATCCATGTTGTTGTTGTCTTATCCTGCTCTTGGTTTGTCTCTAAATGCAGATTTGCACTCAAACTGTCAACAAACACTGACATGAAAACCTGAAAATGTTTCTGTTTCTTAAAGCTGTACAAGGCAATTAAATACTTTGAACTCTTAACAATCATGTATTTCTGTGTTTATGAGCTGTGAAAATAAAAAAATGTATAGCCATAAAAATGTTTTGTAATTTATTCTGAATTTGTAATGTAGGAAAAGGTGGTAAATCCAGTTTTATGGAGCAAATTTGTTTCTTATTTTAGCAAAAATGAACATTGATACAAAAAGTGTTTCTAACTTTTCTTGACCTCTGGAGTTAAAGATCAAGAGAATCAGGACAGAAATGAAGGAAGAGATAAACATGAAGCTTGAAGTGATTTATTACTCACAGAAGTTTCCATCAGAGCGACAGCTTCTTAAAAATCAGGAAGAAACATTCATTTTATTTTAACGGTCATTTATTCTGGAATTATCTCCAGTTTTTCTGATGAAAAGGCTGAATTGATCTGATGTGATTGATGTGGATTCAGCCGATCTAACCGATAACTTGAAGATTATCTCCATCAGAGTCTGGATCACAAACTGGGCGGGGACGTTTCAGACAGCGCTGAGGGTGGAAAGCAAATCTCAGAAAGTGACCTTGGACCGACTCAAGGTTGATGCAGAGCGCCCCGCCGAACCGCTCGAACTGAGATACGGCCCTGTTCATGTCGGCGATGCAGGTCCAGTGTTTGTTCTGATCCTTAGCTACGCACCACTTGGAATGGTCCACTTTAGGCTTCCACCTCCTCTGGTTACCCACTTGTAAGTCTTCGACGTTGATGACTGAAAAGTCAGTGGAACAGAAGGAGTCGGACCGGTCGCGCTGGCAGCCCCATGTCTGGGCGTAGACGTCGCTCCCGATGTTCTTGGCAATACTTAGGTAGAGATCTCCAACTGGAAGGAGAAGAGGCAGCTAGTTGGGCTCCATTTAAGTCGGTTTCCCTCTTTGGTGAGTTTGTTGTGTAGATGTGAACACAGAAATCAGACAAAAACAACCATACAAAGATCTGCAACCTTGATACTATGTGTTGAAACACTTCTGTAGCAAAGTATGTGTTGGATTGTGGGATATGGACATCTAAAATCTGGAACAAACCTCCACAAAACTGCAAAACAGCTGAAACACTGACTTACTTTAGATCTATCTGAACAGAATAAATAAACCAGTGAAAATCTGTGATCTGTGATAGGACATCTTCTCATAACCTATTTGATAAACGTTCTGACAGTTTAGCCAATAAACAGACTGAACATCCTCTCCTGGTTTAGCAACAGGTTCTGGTTCTGTTGGTTCTGGTTCTGTTGGAGTTTTAAACAGAGAATATTAAAAATAATCAGGAGAGAACGATTCTTACCCTCTTCATCTGCATCGGCTTGTTTAGCAAAGGTTTTAAAGCCTTGGTTCCCTTTGGATGTCAACGATGAGACCTTAACCTGATCAGGGATGTACGGAGAGGCTTCTGTCCATTTCACAACATCTTTTAGTTCCTGGTGAAAATCGTCTGGGATATAATGTTCAAATGGAAACGCATTGATGTACTTCAGATGTGTTCCTGCAAACATTAAACAACATATTATTAGAAATAATTAATCAGTAGTAAATGCTACAGTATGCTGCCTGAACTCAAACCTATTGTAGTGAACTGGTTGTAGTTGAACGTCACACAGATGAACGTTTGAGCGTTTCTGTTCCCGCTGGTTGGCCAGAAGTTGTTCTGATCCCTTCTGAAGGGGAACCGAGGGGTGCTGTGTAAGATCCAGACTCCTGTACCGGTTCTGTCCACCATCACGAGTCCTGCAGGAGAAAACAAACACGACTTTCATTATCACAGAGGATGGGAAATGAAACCCATCCTGTGGCGATTAACATCACATGGGTCAAAGGTCAGGAATACTTCAATATGAAAATAAACAGTTTCAGAAAAACAGATGAAGCAAAAATGGATTTAATTTCTTGAAAGACTTAAGCCTCGGCCTTGGAGTTGGTATAAACAAACTGAAACCTGGGAGTAGTGATGAACTCTGAATTGAACATTCAAAGCCACAAAAAGACGGTTACAAAGTCGGCCTTCTGTCACCTGAAGGACATTTACAGGATAAAAGGACTAATGTCTCAGCAAGATCTAGAAAAACTCATCCAGGCGTTTATCTGCAGGAGAGTCTTCACAGGTCTGCCTAAAAAAAATCACTCCTCCAGCTGCAGCTGATCCAGAACGCTGCTGCTGACGTTCTGACTAGAACCAGGAAGATGGAGCACATCACCCAGTTCTAAAATACTTCTGGTTCTGTCTGCTCTGCATCCCCAGAACCAGAAGCAAACATGGAGAAGCAGAATTTAGCTTCTATGCTTCTGCAGTCTGGAACAAACCTCCACATTATTGATATTTATTGATCCTTTATTGATCAAACAGCAGAGACAAAATAGTAACATTAACAACCCTGACAACATAGATAACCCTCAGGTTGTTATTCTCATCCTATGAAAGAGCGGCGCCTCCCATGATGGCTGCAGCCTCAGGCTCCCTCTGCTCATGTCCCATGTTGTTTGTTTGTGTTTTTTTTGGGCTGCACTGAAACGAACATCGATGTGCTTCTGGTAATAAAGGCTGATTAAATATCATCAACTGGAATTTATTGTGACAGCAATAAATCAAAATTCTTTTCATGATAAGAAATTTACCACAATAAATGATAACCGATAGGATAAAGTCCCGCCCCGACTGTAAAGCACTTTGAACTGCATTGCTGCTGAAATGTGACACAATAATAAAGTTGGACAGGAAACTCCTTCCTGATCAGATGCATTAATTAACTGCTTTTCATCAAAATAGCCACTTCTGTGTTAGCAGGAAGCGTCTCCAGAGCTGAAAGGTGTGAAAACACATGAGCAATAACCCATCAACATTAAAGCCATTAAATGCTTCTTCTACCTTTACTGTGGCCAAACCTCTTTGGATCGGCGCCACATCCTGGCGGCTGATCACTGTAGCTGATGAATCCGAAGGTCTCCTCCTGCAAACACAACCTTCATCATTCAGAGTTTACAGACGGCAACATTATTTCTGCTCAGACTCTGTTAATGACTAACTGAGGCACCGGACATGAAATCAGAGGCCAGGAGTCCAGGCTGGTTGGGAGGCGGCTACTCTGGTGATTAAGAAATTAATCGAATAAAAATGCTGCAGATCTTTTATTTAATATTAGAAATACATTAATAGATCAAAATAAACAGTTTAATTTCTTTTTTAAATAAGAGAAATACATTTTATTGCATTGTACGTATGCAATAAAATGTGACATTCTTTCATGTATGCTAACCAGGTGAAGCTAAAGCTATGCAGCTTGAGTTCTGAGTAGAACATATTTAAAAACAATATTAAATCAGTCTTAGCATCGCGGGAAGATCGATTACGATTATCAAATGTCTGTCTTAGAACTGGGATCGTTCTGAAAAGGGAAAATCAGGGCAGAAAATGGTGGCATGTGAACGAGGCTTCAGCATGCAGAAGTTTTATCTGACGGTTCGATACATAGAGGCCCACCGGGCCGCAGTGAAATTATGAAGGTTGACCATTAAAAGGGTTGGGGGTTAAAACTGATCCACTGATCCAATTACTATGAACTGTAGATCACGTTAGGGCTGCAGCTAGCACGATTATTCTGACGATTAATCAAATAAAAAGATTGGAAAATTGTGCAGATTTTTAATTTAACTACTGCAGGTTATTTTATACAATATTGAAAATAGATTAAAAGATTAAAAACAAGTCAATTTCTTTTTTAGATAAGAAAAAAATCATTTGATTACATATAGTACCACAGTCTCTCAGTACGGAGTTCTGAGTAAAACAAACGCACAAAGAAGATTTTTAAATCTTAAATGCAAAACATGAAAATTCAGTTTTGTCTAAATTTCTGCTCTGAATGTCTTATTTAGACAGTAAGTGGCCTTTTTTGAGTCTCCACTTAATGATTAATCGATTACTAAATTAAGTGATGATTATTTCAACAATCAATTAATCACGATTAATCGTTCCAGCCCATGTAAATGAACATGTAAATGGATTGGGAAGCAGACGGCACCATGTTTCTAATGGGTCTGAAAAGAGGCCTCAGCGTATTTCCCAGAATGCCGTTCGGGCTGCCGATGTTGTTCAACTCCTCGCTTCTTCCTTTCGAGTCGATGTAGAAAAACTTCGTATCACTGGAAGTTTGATCCATTCTGGGAATCTTGTATAAAATGTACCTGATGAAGAATAAAAAGAAAAACTATTTATAAACAATGAAGCTGACTTTATCCAGCTTAGATTTGGTTTTATTGTCAATTCATGATCATGTTACCATGGCGATTCATACTGAGCTGTTCGCCTGTTTCCAGTCCAGCTTGTAACAAATTATTGCTATTTGATGTGAGGTATTTTCTCACCAGTCCACTTCATCATTGAGGTCGTTTTTGCAGGTCACTGATCCGTCAGATCCCCAGCAGAGGAGCCCAAAAACCACCAGGAAGCTCCACATCTTTCTGAAACCCACAGGAAGCTGCAGCATTGGAATCATTCAAAGGCAACTTTTTAACGTTTTCACATATTTTCAGTCATTCTGTAAGGTTTGGATCAAAACAGTTCAAACATGCCTGGATTAATGCCATTTCCTCAATATATAGTTCACAGACTGAACAATTTTCACAGTAGCTGAATTTTTAAATATTTTTAGAAGTGACTTACAGTAAAAAGGTTTCAGCGCTCCGTCGCTCTTCTCTCTGATCCCGAGTTCAGCTCTTATTGCTTTTATTCCCCTCTGCGTCCCTGACCCAGTTTGTTTCTGGGCTCACAGTCAAGTACACAAAAAGACTGAAAACAGGATTTTTTATTTAATCATTCTAATCAGGATGAACTTTGTCTTTCTGCACTGAACCAAAGTTCTGCTGCGTTTTAGTAAAACCAGATCAGAAACTGATTTTTGTGTAATGGAAGTCTTATGATTTTGAAGTTTATATCTTGTATAAAATGTTTCTATCAACCTGACGGTGGTTTTCACCTTAAGACTGCTTGGACAGATTCGTGTCGCCAGAATCTCTGGAACGAAACGCAGAAGTTGGTAGACCAGCGGCGCCGACCGGGACACAACGCTTCCCCGTTCTACCGACTTGTCGACTCTGCAGTCTTCAGTCCTGGGATCCATAATGTCAAAGGTCATATCATGACCCTAAATCTACTTTATGCAACAAGGGTTCATAATCTCCACCCTCTCCAGGATAATATTAGAAAATGATCCAATGGCAAAAATAAGGAGCCAGGCTAAGAAAAAGAAAATCATCTCGAGTTAAGTTATATTGCCAGAAAAAAGTCGTTCAACAATAAAGTCATTATGTCACCTGAATGAAGTCATAATAATAATAATAAAATGATATTACCAGCATAAAGTCTCAATAAAATGAGAATAAAGTTGTAATAATCAAGAAATAAAGTTAATATTTGTCAGAAAAATTATGTTTTGTTACTATTCTTACATTAACAGTTTTACTAGTTTGTATCTTAGGTTTAGTATTCACACCCCAGAGAAAAGTTGTTTAACTGTGTGAAAGTTTGTCCAAGACCTTGAAGCTGCAGCTGCCGCTTATCTAGGGATGGCCTGTGTGTAGCTGTACTCCTTTCCTTTCTCCTTTAGAGTAGCCCTCCCTTCACATTCCATTCCTTCTGTGTTTTGTAATAAATGACCAGTTCTGATGCTGAAGGTCAGAACGCATGGTAGACTCCTTGAAGAAGGGATCTGCTGTGTCTTCTCCTTTTGCAAAAGATCTGAGTGAAAACTAATGATTGTTTCTGTGGTTCTTCTTGTGTAGGTTTAAAAATACCCAACAATATTAGAAGAATTAATTTTATGAAAACTCTACAATGAAAAATAATTTATGAAAAAAGAGGAATGTTGAGCATTTATTAAAAATGCTACTAACAAGGACATAAAAATACACAACCTGACAGACAACAAAAATGTTTGAAATGCAAACTTTAATCATCAATGTCTGTGAATTTATATGGCATCAACATTAAGAATGCAGATTTATAGATTTTAAGGTAAAAATATGGCATCATCAGCATAAAACAAACATTTGTCTCTGAGTCTCAGTCCTTCCAGCCCGGAGTCGTTCACGGCTTCGCCTGGATCTGTTCCAGCGGAAGCTGCAGCTGGTTTGGATATTTCAGACGTCTCAAGTCCTCTTCCACCTGAAAGCATATCAACATTTAACTGTGGTTCTTAGATTCAGAAATAAGAAGTATAATAACTGAGCCACCTGCTCGAGTTCATCCTTCAGTTTGTTGTATTTTTCCACATTGAACTGCTTCTTCTTGGCGCCTTTATAAAAGTAACGTAGAAACTGTCTGTCCTTAGCGTCTGGATAAACGTAATCCTGATGGAGATAAAAACAGATTAATGCGATGATTCAGTTCAGACCGGATCAATTCTGGAGAAATCTTCCACAGAAATGAAAATACAAACATAATGACTGATAATTAAATAAAACCACTAAGAAAAATCCATGTTTAGAAAGTTTATGCAGCGATTCTACATACATATTTTATTGTTGTAGAATAAAATCACACAAAATGTTTGGAAAAACTGAATTTATCCTTCTTAGGAACTGCTCGAAATGGCAAAGACAAGAGAACAAGAATTTGACCTCAACAGGGTGAAATTTGTGATCAGACAACATGTGCAGCTTCTACTCATCTACCATCTACAGCAATGCATTCTGGGTACAGAATCCCCCCTTCAAAATAAGACCATGACTATATACAGCTAGCTAGAAGTAGCTGTATACACAACCAAATAAATTAGCAGTTTATAACATATCTGGACAAATTAATTTAGGGGAAGCAAAGTATGCTAAACATTAGCAAGTTAGCAAAAATGAAAAGAGGTTTACCCACCTCTGATTAAAACTAATTGTTGGACAACATAACAGAAATAATTATTAGTTTTCCTGCTGGGCTTCACAAGCTAAGCGTGAAAGAAATCCATTTTATTTCCAGACACAAACATTAAACTCCTGATGTGTCAAATCTGTGAGTCTTGCCTGCTTGGTGAGGATGTAGTAGGCGAAGGCGCCCATGCTGGTGGCGTAGGTGATGAAGTATGTGACGGGCTCCATGACGTCCCATGAATACACCCACCAGGTGAGCCAGCCCAGGGCGCCGCCCTGCACAGACAGCAGCGCCATGCCGGTCCAGAGAGTCCTGGAGGAGTGAAACTCCGCCGTCCGGCTCAGCTGGGCCTTCATCTGGAAGAAACAGCACAACAAGAAAAATTTCAATAAATTACCTCCAGTCTGCTCACAAACCCCACCTGTGCTGTTGTAGAAATTAAATTAGGAGTATTTTAATCTATTTTTATGAGAAATGAACCGATCCGATAATATCTGCATCAGTTCCAATATTGAAAAAAATTCTACATCGGGTATCGGTGATCATTATCCCGATCCATAATTAAAATGCTGCTAGTTCCCCCCCTCCAAACCTCGGTTGCTTAGCAACAACTTGCTGGGCGCAGCAGCAGTTTAAGGTTTTTCCGCCGCGCCTCATAACTGTTTAAAATTAAAAAACTGCGTAGTGGAGAGAAAACTGGATAAAACAGGAAGGTCAAGACACCAGTCTGGCAAAGATTCAGATATTTAAAAACTAATCAGTAATTAAGACCGGCCCACCCAGCGCTCAGGTGTTTTGTGCTACCTGCTCCAGAGGCGACAGCTCCTGCTTGATGTTGTCCATCCTCTCCAGCAGGTGGCGCTCCTGCAGCAGGTGGTGTTCAGGCAGGTGCAGCGCTGCGTGCAGGAGATGCACCACGTGCTTCATGTCCTCCATGTCTCTGGCATGCTCACTGGAGGTGATCACTGCAACCAGGAACGATTTACAACATGGAGTCACAGTGTATGGCAGGCCGTTTTAACATTAAATCAGTTTGACCTCCCTGGTATTCCAGATATCTGACATTGGCTCATGACTGGACGTATTAGTTAATAAATCTCTAATCTGACTTGGATAAATTATGTCGATTTACCATTAAGGTTTAAATTCACTTTGTCTGAAACAAATATTTCAAATATCAACAATTAAATTACGACTAGTCCTAAATTAAATTTAAGATTTCTCACTTTTTGTTCCAACTGTTGTCATAATTCTAATTAAATACATTTTTTACATAAGAGACTAGAAAGCAAATAATTACTGGGCAAAACTAAATGTTTAGTTTTGAACTTATCTGGAAGTTAATACCATATATCGCCACAATACTTAGAGATATCCTTAATTAGACAGTTTTTCTATTTCATATTTTTTGAATTAACATTATAACTAATCAGAAAGATATTAATAAAATCCTGAATTAGTATTCTGTCTTGTCAAAACGTCACAGATTTATGTAAATTTCAAATAAAAAATTAAAAGAAAATTGAAAAATATTTTTACAAAGCTCCAGTTTCAGTTTTGTACACTTGTCTTTTTTGTTCTTGAATTTGTTTTGAAGTGCATTGTCTTTGTCAGAAGTGAATAAATAGGAAATTATTTGCAGATTTCTGAAGCAATCTTCAAATTTTTTGCATTTTCCATAGATTTTTCTACATTGTGTCATTTTCTGCAGGAAACTCAAAATTCTGCAGGCAAATATTTGGACAGCTCAGTTTTAATTCAGATATATAGAAATATAATCTCGATGAGACATAATTGCGCTCGAGATATCTTAAATTGTAATAACGGCCTTTAAATGATGAATCCGGTGACGTCTTTTGAGATTTCTTGAAAGAAAATTTGAACCAAAAAAATGTAAGATATCTTCAATTATTAGAATTTAGATGCGGATATCTAAATTTACCATTCACGGTGGTCAAAATGTAGTTGTGTCGAGTCAAAATGATCTTTTTGATATTTGGAGTGTAATCAGTCAGATGAAGCAGATTATATGTTAAGTCTGCCTGCCATAGAGGAAGTGTTGTTACCTTTCTCAGGTGCACTGACGTTGTAAACTTGATTGTTGATGACGAGCTGGAAGTCCGTCTCCAGCAAGGTGTCCAACAGCGTCGTGTTGGCAACACGTTGCCCGTCTGGAAGAGCAACGACTCAGATTTAAACGTTTAAAACACAAAAACCAAACCGCTGAAATTAAATAACACGCAAGAAAAAAAGATTAACTTTGTTAACTGACTGCTGAGCGGCAAAATATTGTTACTTCAGTCAGTAACAGAAGATTAAAAACTGAAAAAACACAAAATCTTACCAAGTATTTTAAGTCTAGTTTCTAGTTTTTGTGCACTTTAAATAACTAACTTAAAAGTAACTTTTCAGAAAAACAAAGGAGCTTAACTGAAATGAAGCTTTTTAGCAAGACATATGAGCTTCTTCTAAGTTAATAATTCATAATAAAAAGTCTTTAGTTCCACTGGTAGATTCGTTAATGACATGGGAAAATATCTTGCTATAAATAAAATAAACTTGTAGTTTTGATCAATATTAAAGGATTTATTGACATAAAACAAGCTCCTTTATGTTGCTTAAAAGTTAAATTAGGTTTGTCTTATTTCAAGTGAACTAAGATATTTGGACCAGAGTTTGGACTTTATGGCTGAAGAACGTATCACAATATAAACGCTTCATGTCAGTCGATATCAATAATTATTGATTAGTTTTGTTTTTAATGTCTGAAAATGCAGCCAAATTGATGCTGATATTTCCTGTTTTATCCAGTTTTATCAACATTGGTTTGAATTTTTAAGCAGTTTAATGTTCATGAAACGTTTAACTGCTGGTGTGCCAGTTATCCAGCAGGTTGTTGCTAGGCAACCAAAGAGTGAGTGAGTTGCTAGGCAACCAAAGAGTGAGTGAGTTAATTGATTCCACCAACGCAGCTTAGCTAGCAGTGAGCGGCTAAAGCTTTTCCTCTGCCTACATTTCCCAGAATGCTGTGCGATTCTGGGTGAAGCGCTGAAACATCCAGAACTTTCTGTTCTTCTGACATCCGAGGAATTTCTCCTTGAATCCAAAACTACTCCTGTCCAACTGGTCTGTGCCGCTGCTGATCCGGACCGACACCAGGCGGGCCTCGGACCTCGTCTCACCTGCAGAGAGAAGGGAGGCCGCGGCTCCGGAGTCCTCTCTCTGCAGATCGGCGATCAGGTCTCCCGCTGTCATCAGCATGGGCCGCAGGAAGAACAGACACTTCTCCTTCCTGGACGGCAACGGCACCTCCAGAACCAGGCGGCCATGTTTGTGCTTCAGAGACACGTCTGCAGCAGAGAGAGAGGAAATAAAGCTTAAATTCACATCAGGAGCTAGAAACAACAAAAAAATATAAATAAAAATCCACAAACTGCAGTGAACCATCTCATGTTTCGCCTTCTGTGTATTTCACTGTTAATTTATCTTAAATATTAAGACAAAGACGTGTGAAACTGCATGATCCTTGCCCATCATGATGGATGGAAGAGATGTTTGAACTTCCTTCTTCTCTCTCTGCTCTTCATCCATGAATATAAAAACTGAGATGAAAAGTAGCGGCCTAGTTAAAACCTGTCGGTATAAAGATGTCTTTAGCTGCTTCATGCAGATCCCAATAAAACACTCCGCAGTTTGTGGTTGGATCATGGCCACTGTAATAATAACCATGTGAATGCAGTGAGAGGCTTTTACCACTAGAGGGAGTACTGGAGAAGAACGCTGGACAGTTTCTCAGTGACGGATGTCGGGCATGAACCTAAACAGAAAGAAATGGGAATGTTAAAGGGACAGTACTGTATGTTTTCCAGGCACATGGTTTAATTTTATAGCAAAATCAAGTAACTATGTTACCTTCAGTTGTTATAAAAAATATTATATGTATCAAATATGTCTAACAAGAAACTTTACTTCCTAATTTAACACAATTAAATTGGGCCTCTGTCTCTTTAAAGCTCCTGCTCGTTCTGAAGCTCCGCCTTCAGGAAGTCGTCCCAACATGGCTCCTCTATTAACCCTTTAGCATGTTTTAACCAGCTTTGCTCTGAGATGTGCAGTTCCACCAGGTGTTCGCTAATCGCTGCTGGCTAGTCTGAAGGAGCTGAGAGGGGAGGAACTGCGAGTCGAAGGCGGGGCTAAGTCCACCCAGGTGTTTTGCTCGGCTGAATGGTTGCCATGGAGATTAAAAGATTTCTCAAACAAGGCTCCAGGAGGGTTTTCAATAGCACGATGTAAAGCTCATTAAAGTTGATTTTTCATGAGACTGCCCCTTTAATGAAGGCGGGAGTTTGTTCTTGGTGTAACCAAACGGCCTTCCTTTGGTAAACCGAAGAAGAGCAAACAGAAGGTCAGCGCCAACAAGCTGCTTCTGCCAGTTCTCCCTCAGCGTTTTCCTCCTGGAAACTCTGATATTCAGCTCCGGATTCTGGTTCTCCTGCCGCAGGAATCGGACCAGGTGTCGGTGCAGACTGTCTGACTGACTCATCGCCTTCCTGTTAATTAATTTCAGGTCCTCTGTGGGTTCTGATGGATGCCAGACTGTGGCTCAGTGAGATCGGACCCTCAGGACCTTCCTACGCCACTGATAATGATCAGAGCATCGATAAGGAGCACGCAGACAGAGATTGTAGCCTCTTCATCCTGCGCTTGGTATTCACTCAGCGTTGCACCGTCAGTTCAGATCCATCCACATCTGGATCTACCCAAAACGCTTGAATTTATGTCAGCAAACTACACCAATATTTAAACACTGTTAAACTACCATCATGTTTTGATAATAATCATGATATTACACCTTAAATTATTTTAAAACTACATGAATTCAACACTAATATAGTTCCTCTGGATCTTGTTCTTCACCTGATAGCCTGGCTCTCTCTCTGCTCAATCGATACGTCATTAAAGACGACAAATGGAGCCGTCTGTGAAGCAAAGCTTGAAGCAAAGGGACTGAGCAGAGGCGGGGTACGCTGCCCTTTCCACTCCGCTGGTGAGGAGACAGAGGGGGTGTGTGTGAGTGTGTGTGACAGTGTGAGGGAGAGAGAGAGAAAGAAGCTTTGGTTTAGGAACATCTGGGGCTGGAACCAGAAAATAGCAGTCCGGAGTTAAAATTTAAGTTTTTAAAATTTTGATTAATTAATTATGTAAATTTGAAACACAATTAATCAATCTTTTTCTTTTTTTTTTTTACACACAAAGGTCTTGAACAGGAACCTTTCTATTTCTGCGTTTCTAGTACGACTGTAAATATGATGCACAGGTGTGCTAACAGCTTTGGATGACAAAGCTGCTACTCTTGGCCCACCGGACGTTAATTTCTGCTTCGAAAAGCAATCTGGTGTGATGCTGGAAAAGACTGTTGTGTTCA
Organism: Brachyrhaphis roseni; assembly: GCA_903066815.1. Taxonomy (NCBI): domain Eukaryota; kingdom Metazoa; phylum Chordata; class Actinopteri; order Cyprinodontiformes; family Poeciliidae; genus Brachyrhaphis; species Brachyrhaphis roseni. The sequence goes on from CAEFZY010032260.1 coordinate 29,732, forward strand.
AGTTATGCTAAAAGGAGTTAGCCTGTTAGCAAAGCTACTCTAGCGTAAATAACATCTCAACGCTAACCATGTAGCAGCAGCACAGATGCCCACAATGCTAATGCTAGCATCCACAGTCCACATTTCTAAAGAAGTTCCATGAATGATCAGGGTTACCTGAAACAATAATAGCACTTTGCTCCAATCTGATAGCTGAATAACTTGAATAACAGATTAAAAATGATAAATATCGTTGTTGTTGATTTCATATGTCTCTTTCCTAAATGTGGACCAAAGATACAAACTGATCCACCTCCAAACTTTGGTCTGGGTTCGGTTGAAATGAACTCTGGTGTGGTTTGAATGCATATGTGAACACCGAGCGGATCGGACACCGCTGTAAAAGCAGGAAGTAGAGTATAGTGCCGGGCATTCTGGGTAAATACAACCAAAGCAAACATGCTAGCCTAGCACTAGCGAGAAAAATGGCTCATGGTCTTTTACCAGAGATAAAAGTGAAATCCTACAACTGGTAAAATCTGATGCTACTCCATCTTTGTTGACATTTGGTGAAGAAAGAAGTTGTGCTGTGTCTTATTCATTGGTTTTAGTGTTGCTTCTTTCAGTGGTTCTTGGTGCAGCGCCCCCACAGGCGAGGAGGGGAATATGTTGCTCAAAGGCTTTGGATTGTTTGAGTCAGTGCAGTGAGAAAGGACAGAGAAAGAGACTGCTGTAGAAATAAATGATCCTGCTGTCCATTAATGAAGACAGATATATTATTGTCTCCCAGAAAAACAAACCCTTATTCTCCCACCCCAGTGTGCAGATTTCATGCAATCACAAGTTGTAGAAACACTAGAAAACATGAGTCTGTCTGAGATTCTAGGTTTCCTGTTAACAAAAAAACCCCAGATCTGAAACTAATCATCAAAGGTCTGTGAGGCTCTTTGACTTCTTTAATGTGAAGCACTTTGTGTTTGTGATTTATCACGATTCAGAGTCAATTCAAAGCCTGCCTGCCTCCAGGCTCTGTGCATATGCTGTGTGCACATATTACCAAGCCAATTGTAAATCTACAGACGGTGGCTGCTGTGGCAGATAATCCTGAGAGCCGGGTGATGAATAGCAGCACACTTCCACGGCTGTGCTTGTGGTTTTTTACCATTACCGCTGGTTCCGACGCGCTGCATTCTAATCACAGGTTCTTCTGGGTTGCCACCGAAATGCAGCAACAACAGAAGACCTTATGGAGAGGACGTTTAAAAATGTTAGCACTAACGCTCCTTTAAGAGGAACTGGGTGTCTGAATGCTAAAGCTTACTGCTGATCCAGCCCTGGTGATTTGTTTGGTCCCCTTTGCTGGGCCAATAACTACGGAGGCCAGCTAGGGTCAGATGTGGGAATGAAAACACAAGCTGGAGAAATACATTTCTTCAGGTTAATAAATCTACTCAGGCAAAAGTGTGAACAGGTAAAGATTACTCTGTGTGTGGGCTGATTTATGAAAGAAAAAAATGTCTTGGTCTATGTAGGAATCCCAAATTATCTGAAACATTTGTCATTAAGTTTGGAAAGAAGATGTCTCTGCTGCACTTGAAGTTAATGGAAAAAAATTATATCTTCACATTGTTAGATAACTACCTAGACAGCTATCTATTTACTTAGCTAGCTATCTAGATAACTAGCATGATATCTAACTTCATATTTGCTTGTCTATCTAGATAAGCATGTAGCTTGTCTATAAAGCTAGATAAGCTACATAGCTTTCTAGCAAGCTTTTTAACTAGCTGGAAAGCTAGTTAGTTATTTGACTAGTTAATTAGATGTGCTAGTTATCTTGCTAGCTTGGTCTATGCCAAGCTACCTATCTAGCTTGATAAATAACTAGCCAGATAACTAACTAGCTAATTGCTTATCTATCTACCTAGATAGCTAGTTATCTCGGTTGCTATCTTTTATCAGATTAACTGATTAAATGATAGAATAATTGAGTAGTTGCATTCCTACAATGTTCATATCAGATATTGATGTCGGTCCAAATTTTCCAATGTGTTAAAAATGATGCCTCTATATTGTTCATCTTAACTAAAAACTGTTCCAGATCCGTCATATTAAACCTGTTTGTGAGCTGCTCTTTACAATCTGAAACTTTATTTTTAAATATTAATTGCTCAGCTGCTGCTTTACATACCTCCACCTGTGAGACGCTCGGTGGGCGGAGCCACAGCTCGGGACATTTTCTGTGTTTCTTTCTACACAGAACAAAGTTTTCCCTCAGGCGGTTTTCTTACAAAGAGACACACCCCTGCATTGCATGACACTCCAAATTCAAACACTCCAGCTTCCTGACCGCAGAGCCTGAATAGTCATCACAAACATGCAAACAGCCGAACAGGAAAAACCAACGCGAGGTGACTGACTTCCACAAACATGGCGGAGCAACATCTGCCCCTCATTACAAAATGATTTCTCCCAGCTGCTGCTTCACGCTGCACTCTGCTGATGGCATGTTTACCCCAACAGCCAGTCATCTGTATGCAACACCACCAGGAAAAGAGGACAGAGGGGCACAGAGATAATCTCCCTCCACAGGCAGGACACGACTTCCTACCACAGAGCACTGCAAAAACACAAATTCACCAAGAATTTTTGATAGTTTCTAGTAAAAATATCTTAGTACACTTAAAATAAGACAAAACTAACTTGCTCCTATTTCAGAACGAAATAAGGGCTTGTTTTAAGTCAATAATTCCTGATTGATTCAACAAAATCAATAACATATGCAGACAATACATCTGATTGAATAATTTCACTGAACTCCGATCCAGAACTGCACAGCATTCTGGGGATTGTAGGCAGAGACCTACTGTCAGGAAAACAAATTTAGCTGGACGGTAAATTGCCCCAGAAATTATTGCGATAAACAATAATATTGTTGTTTTGAGATTATTATGACGCAGCAGCAGTTTAACGTTTCACCGCTGTGCCTCATAACTGCTTAAAAATCAAAAACAATGGCGTGGAGAGGAAACTGCAAATAAAACAGGAAAGGTCACAACAACAGTTTAGCTGTATTTCAGATATTTAAAACAAAAAACATTAAGTTAGTCTTCTGGTATTTCAAGTGAACCAAGATAATTGCACTAGAAATTAGAACATAAATACTTTTTTTGCAGTGTCACAGCTGAGTTGTGGTCGGCTGCTTGGAGACGTCCTGAAGGAATCAGCTCCCACTTGGAGCCACAGGCTTCGTACCGTCACAGCGAGGACACACCGGCTCGACTGGAGCTTAATAACAGCCTGATAACTCACACAGCAGACAGATATGTTGAGTTATTACAGACTGAAGACTGGAGTGAAGCATAAAACTGCCAGGAGGAGAAACCAACTTGGCTCCTGTCAGCGATGTGATTGAGAACAGCCATTATCGCCCCATAATGAAAGTTATTTGCTTTTGGTCATTTCTTTCTTCTTCTCTTTCCAATTTAATGACCCAATAAAGTTATAAAAACGATCAGAGCAGGATGCAGCGTGCAGAATGTGACTCCAGTCCAACTCCAGTCCGCTTCAATCCCACTCCAGTCCGCTTCAATCCAAATCCAGTCCATTTCAATCCCACTCCAGTCCGCTTCAATCCAAATCCAGTCCATTTCAATCCCACTCCAGTCCGCTTCTATCCCACTCCAGTCCGCTTCAATCCAAATCCAGTCCATTTCAATCCCACTCCAGTCCGCTTCAATCCAAATCCAGTCNACTCCAGTCCATTTCTATCCCACTCCAGTCCGCTTCAATCCCACTCCAGTCCATTTCTATCCCACTCCAGTCCGCTTTAATCAAACTCCAGTCTGTTTGACTAGAAAATCCGGTTTGTTTGTGGTGTGAATGCTAATTGAACTCTGTTCCGCCTATATCTCGGTTCAGTTGAAGTGAACTCTGATTTTGGTTTGAATGCATATGTAAACGTCAAGCAGACTGGAGACCGCTCCAAAAGCAGTCAGTGGATTATAGCTCAAGGCATTCTGGGTAAATACAACAAAAACAAAGGCGCTAGCCGGAGAAATCTTTTACAAAAACAAGAAAAAAAACCTCACAATCGCTAAAATTTGATGCCTCTTCATTTCTGTTTACATTTTGTGAAGAAGGAAGTTGCGCTCAGTGTCTTCTTCAGAGGTTTTTGTGTCGTCTCATTTGGTGGTTCTTGGTGCAGCGCCTCCACAGGCGAGGAGGGGAGCAAGTTTCTCAAATTGTAAAAGAATCCCAGCAGCTGAAAATGTAACAAATGCTGCAACTTTGGTCCAAAACCAAGCCGAGCTACCAGAGTATGAGGTGTGAAAACATCGTAAGGTTGCGTTCACAGGATCCAAATCCGATCTTTTCACCCACACATGTTGGAATTTGTGCTTCTTCTACATGTGGAACTAAATCATATCTGATCATTTTCAAAGCGTCTGCAGTTTGAATGATTATGTCGCATTTTATCTGACTTTTATGTCAGGCACACATCATAATTCTGCACCAGAAGCCAGACGCCGTAAATCCAGATATAAATAATGGTTGGAAATTCTATTTGTGAAATTATGAAAGCAGTCGGTGTCAGTGAAACATCACATCATAATCCTGGTTCTGACTTCATCCAAACAGGCTTTAACTGGCAGTTATAATCAAACAGCCGCACAGGAAACTCTGGGTGTGCCACAAACCTCAACAGTTAGCGTCAAACTTTAAAACTTAATGTTCATCAGGACAGAACAGCATCAAGACTTCCTCAGAAAGCCTGGAGAACAAAGTCAAAATTTAACTTCATCATTTCAACAAATTACCAAATAACTTCTTTCTTCTCTCCAGCAGCCTCAGCGATTCAGAGCTGAACATTTCTCTGGTGAACGAACAGAAATCTGCTGACACAAGCCGTCTCCTATGGCTGAAGGTCAGCTGGCAAAGAAATGTATTTTTTAAAATCGCCAACTGTGACATTTCTTGTCAGCAGCCAGTAAAAGCCTCCAAACAAATTTCTCCCTCCGTTTCATCTCTTCCATTTTCTGCTCTTAAACACAACAGCAGTTTCCTTAAACAGGGGAAATTTAGGCTTTCCAGCACAAATATAAAAACTGAAAAATAAGAACAAGAGATGATATAGTATAGGTAAATTTACAGCTGTTATTACAAAATATACTCAGATTAAAAGAAACGTGCAAGTAAGGTAATTTAAAAGAAAAAATAAAATACAAGATCTGCGTGTGAACGTGCATAAAAAACAGACTGGAAGTGAAAAGACTAAAAATATCAGATTATTGAGTTTGTTGGGAGAAGTGAAGATTATCTTACTGCTGCTGGGGGGAAGGATGTACCACAACGCTACATTTTGCACCATGGATGGAGAAATCTGCGCTAAGATTCACCATAAATTTGCGCAAATTGGAATTAAAAAAATTAATTTGCTTAATGCAAACATGACAATTTGCATCAAAATTAATATCTTTCATAAATCTACAATGGAAACACTTTTTTCACATCATACGAGTCACATGATCAAGAGCAGGATGTTACTACTGGTGAAAACCACGAAGAAGAAGACGACAGGAAGTGGTAGGAGGATGATGTCACAGCATTTTTTTAAATTACTTTTGGTGTAAACAAACTTATTCATGTGTGAATTTATTTGCGTTTTTTACTTAATGGAAATGGTGCAACTGTGAAACATTAGCAAGATTAGCAACATTAGCAGAATATCAACGTTTTGTACATATTTGTAAGGGAAACGCTGAAATGCTTTTTATGTTTTCTTAATATTATGCAAAAATTTGTTGAAATATGAAGACAAATAATAAAAAATGCTCAAAAGCATTTTTATTATTTGCTTTCGTGCAAATAATAAAAATGTGCATACGCACATATATGAAATGCATATGTGAAGCACTTCACATATTTTAGCACTTCATTGTGCTAAAATATGTGAAGATTTTTATATTGTACGTGTGTGCCGGTTGATTTTTTATAAATACATATGCAATCAGGAGTTCAGAAACATGAAAGGGCAAAGGTGTAAAATGACTTGTGCTTTAAAAGTTAAGCTTTTAAAGCATGAAGAAATTGTTTTTAACTGTGATAAATCTTTAAAGTGACATTTATAATTCAACAACAAAACAAACTAGTTTGTTTGTGGAAAACTATGCAAATTACAAAGGGAGCAGGACCTGGTTACACAGGTTTAAACTAGAAATGCACCAATCTAGCGGTCAGAGATCAGAACTGGGACAATATTAAAATCTGGCACGTCAAATACTGAAATATCTAGTTTTTCATACTTTGTAGTTTAATAAGATCTTACAAATGTTTCAGAAGGTGAACTTTGGTGCATTTATTGGTAGAATTACGTTATGCCTTCACATTTTGTCTCTTCTTTTTGCTTTATCGTCTTCAGAAAAAATGATCTGAATCGACCAAACTTCAGGAGAGATCGTTGCATCTATGCTTTGAAACAATAGTCTCTCTCTTCTAGCTTGAAGCAGGGATTCATAAAGTCTCCATCCCTCCAGTGACCTCTGACCTTTCCTCTATCTCTCAGTGATCGGCTCCCAGGGTGGCTGATGTCAGATCTGTGCAGCTCGCCTTTAATCGTGTCATAAAACTCGGTCTCGTGTTCTGTGGACTCTGAAATCTGATCGCTCAGCACGTCTCCTGGCCTAGTAAACGGTTTTTCCAGCAACCTGCTGTTTAATGTAGCTTCCCTTCTCATTAGAATAGTAATTCAGTCAATTTATGAATCTCCAGGCTTCAGCAGACAAATTCATATCCAGCCTCCCAGGTTGAGAGCACTTCCAGTTTTGAGCGCAGAGCTCATCTTAGTCATCGTTGCACAAGGCGATGAGTCATAATGACAGCCTGACTGTCAGTCCTGCAGACCTGATAGAAATATTCCCTCAACAGACAAACTATACTGCATTTATCTCAATGGTGCAGCTTTCAGGATCCTGCAGCTCAGCTGACTGCTGCAGTTCCCAGAAAAACATATTAAAACTAAACAGCGGTGAAATAAATCTACGTACAGTTTGGTGCCGAGATGGTAATATATGCAGCAGCATTACTCTCCAGCTCTGAAGGGTTTGGTGCAGAAAGTCATTCGCTACGCTTCATCGGGAGCTGGAGATGGACGTGATGAATGACACTGTTTACTTAATGATGCGACACAGACAGAAAATATGATAAAGATAAAGAGTTTTGGGTTCAGTGACACCAAAACCTGAAGTTCAGAGAGAAACGTTGTTATAACAAATTTACCTGGATGATAAATTACCCCAGAAGTTACTGCAATAAAATACAATGTTGTTAATTTGAGACCTTTTTCATGGCATAATAATGCAAAAACACATTCTCAAAGATCAATAAACTTTAAACTCTAATGAACATTTAACACTGGAATTGGAAGACATTTTAAATATCCAAAATAAATAAACAAAACAACAGAAACAACAAATAAAATGAATTATAAAGTCTCTGTAAACAAAATTGTCCTTCAAAAAAAGAAGCCAGCTGAGATCGAAGCACCAAACTGAAGGCTTTATCATCCAGTTTGTGGTAGAAAGAGAAAAACCATAAATCATGCAAATGGAAATTATTGAGCTTGTTTTAATTTATCGTGTGATTAATTGATTAACTGTTTAACATGAACATGTACATAAAACAGCTTGCCAAATTTAAGTTTGCAAACATAATCTCTGGTGGCATGTCGGTTT
>CAEFZY010032263.1:0-10450 GCA_903066815.1 Brachyrhaphis roseni
ATATATATATATATATATATATATATATATATATATATATATATATATATATTTATTTTTTTTTCTTTAAAAGTTCCTTATTTCTGTAAAATAAGGAACATACATTTGTTTTTAATGTGTACCAGTAAAATTTGCATTGAATTCAGTTCTCTGGTGTTTTTCAATGCTTGATGCCTTTCTGAGCAGCTGCTCATGGTGAGTAAATCAAATGTATTTTCTTAAAACATGATTTGTTAGTAATGTACAAATGTTAATTGTTGTTTTTAAAACTTGACTCGTGAAATAGCTCTGAAATAACTGGAATGCATCAGTAGAAACCTTTAAAAGCACAGAGTGAATCCTCTACTACACACTCACCCTCAGATACACTCTCTACTTTATAAATATTAATTTGAATTCTGGTAAATTTTTAGGCTGTTTTTACATTCTGTTTTTATTAATTCTACCTCCATCCTTGGGAATTAGCACCTCCGAATGTCAACGCAGTTTTATCCTCTGCATAAGGAGAAAGTATCCAGACCTCATAGCTCTGGGCTGCAGCATATGACTGTGGGAGCCTAACCATGTGGAAAATTGCATGGAGTGCCACAGAAAACACTGAATATCAATGGAAATTCAGACTGTCTTGTTTTTCATTTTTCACGCCACTCGTTTCCTCTATTTCTCTTTACTTCATTGCTTTTATGCTATTCCGATTTTAAACATGTTTCTGGCAGTGGCCAACTCACTAACTGGAACAGATGTTGGGCTTTGATTGTGTTGGCATTGTTCTGGTGTAAGTGCAACAGTATGTAGGAATACATCTGGTGGTTGTGGTAAAAGTAAGTCTTCATCCCTTCTTTTTCTAATTAGGGATAGGATCCAGAATAACCCATCTGACTATCGTTTTCCACGTTATGTTGCCACTTGTCTGCACAAGTAACACCTGACCAAATCACGCACTCTAAATGGTCAGATGGGTTTGGTCCTTTAATCATCAAGTTATGGTTACTGGAATACAGATGTTCCTTCTTAAATACATAAGTGCCCTCAAATCCCCTTCAAATAAAAGTAAAAACCTAGACACTAAAAATACAGTGAAAGGAGGTTTATTCAATTAAAGCATGGAAGAACTGGTTCCTTTAACTGCATCTAATTAAGTTTTTTGTTTTTGTTTTTGTGGGGATGGTATTAGCTTCAGTATATTATTAAAACAACTAAAATAGCTGGACTTTTGTGGTACCATTTTACTCAGGGCTAAAAAGAAACCCCAAAAAAACCAAAAAGATAAGTTTTATACAAACGTAAAACAGCTGCTTTTGCAAAACAACTCGTCTTCAAATTAGGTATTAACATAGTGCCTAATTACGGAATACCTTTGTTGTTCCTCCACAACAGTTACTGTTGGGGAGAAATGGTGATTGTTGTTTGTACAATCACTGTTGTGCTTGTTGTCTAAAGCCAAAACAGACTACACTGTTTAGCAGATTCAGATCAGATTTGTAACGTATTCTTGAAAGCAGACAATGTAGCACATAATAAATCCTCAAAATAAATAAATTCTAAAACCAAAAAACAATTGAAGAAGTTCTTGAAAAGAAAATTGTCTCATTTGGATTTATGTGGTTCCAGTGGTACGTGTTCAACATTTGCTTGAAAACTGCAGTTAGAATTTTTTCCACAACCTATGAACCTATTTTTTGTAGAAGCCTGATGTGACTCATTTATTTTTCAAGTCGAACCTAGCATGTTTGTGGTGGACTTTTGTTTCTTCACATCAAACAGTGAAGTTGTTTTCCACAATTTATTTAATGGTCAGAGATAAACTGATCTACAAGCTTTGAAGCAATGGAGAAAATATACAAAGGAGAACATAGCTGCTGTGGCAATGTGACAAATACATTGTATCCAAAATTTTAAAAGACTCTATGGAAACCATCATTCCAGTATTTTTTAACTTTTTAATTATTGTTTGCAGACTGCTAAACGACACATATCAAATTCTGGACCCGCGGAAACCCAGAGTATAACACAGGAATGTTTCACACATACAATGTGAGATCCATTTAACGATGTAGCCACACAGACAGACACCACCATAAACCTGGCATATTGACTGGCTGCATAGGATACTGCTCTGACTCTATAGCTGCCACAACATAAACCATGATCCCTGGCTGCTCAGCCAATTATGACACAAGAGGTGAGCTCACACTGCGCTATTCAGATCAGGAAACTGGTTGAGTAAAGTCAGAAATATTGGAAAATAGAAACTCAAAATGGCAAGAAATATTCGAGATCTCTACATTACGCATGGCTTCAGCCAGATGTAGGGAGGGGAACAGATGAATGCATCTTTTTGGAAATATAAAAAAGTGTGACCACCTCTTAGTTGGTAATTTTATACCTGCACTGAGACTGCAGCAAAATGTAGTGAATGGTGTCACAACACACTGCCTAAAACATCAGCTGAAACTGTTGAAATCCAGAGGAAGATTGACCTCATGCCCAGAAACTGCCCTGAACAGGCCTTCTGGGTGTGTGCCACATAAATAGCTGATGTTTACATTTTCAATTTCTTTCTTGCACAAGTTTTGTGCTCCAACTCGTTTTTAAAGTCACCACTATTATTCCATTCCTACTGATCAACCCACTGACTTCACTTAACACGACCAGTGATGAGTAGAAAGTCTTATGAAATGTATATGAAAATTTTTTTTGCTGCTTCTGTGCAAAGGAATACACCTATGCCATTGAACTCCTCACAGTATGCATACTTCTTTAACAAGTGCATTGCAGACTTTATTGCTTCCCTTTACCTCAAGGAAACAAGAATGTAAATGCCAGAATCCGTCTTTACTGATTATAATTTAATCATTGATGTTGATTTTTTTTTTTTTTTTGCACAGCCACAAACTAAGCGATCTCGACTTGCTACCCTTTTGCTCTGTGAGGTGATGCCTAGTTTTTTGACAGGTAGTGTTTGACCTATTCCGAAAACAGATGGAGAATTAATCACAAGGGATTCAACTACTGATATTAAAAATAAAGGCAGATTAGCCCCTAAAATAGCACTTCTATTCACTGTGTTCAAGTAGAGCTCAGATAAAACACTGCGCTGCAGATAGGTTAACAAAGCTCTGATAGTAGCCCTGTTACTGTAAATTCTTACAGATTTAGAATATAAACTTCAATACCCGCTTCTGTTTCAGTCCAAGCAGTGAGTGCACCAGTCAGCTTGAATCATGTTGAAAAATCTCTGTGTGAACTTCAGATCCATCTCCAATTTGCTATTGCGTATTAACAACTTTGTGGTGGACATGTTGAGGCAAAAATGTAGTTGGAAAGTTGAATTTGACTTTAATATCCTTCAGCTTCTGTTGTGAGATTTATTAGCATTAGAGAAAGCTGATAGACACGTGCAGCTTCGCTCTCTTCAGCCAGAGTTGATGTGCTGCCAAAGAACTCAGAAAGATACATTTCCTAATGAGCTGAGCAGGGGAGAACATGCAAGGTACACTTGAAGGGGCCACGTAATACTATTTAATCTAGTTTCAGTATGGACTTATGTTCCAAAACAAATAATTTACATTTATTATCAGTTTTCAGCTTAGAAAGCCGAACATTAAATAAATATGAGGTTTTTGTGCAAAAGTCTAGCTTTTCCTTTAAAGGGCAAAGGTAGTCTCAGAAAATATACAAAGCAGTTATTAAATTATTTTTTTTAAATTCAATAAAAAGGCTATCCAAACCAACAAAGTGTCAAGTCTGCCTCTGATGTCCCAAAAAATTGAAGTTTCAGGAGTGTCAAAAGTCCAATAGTGAAATTCGTAGCTGGATCCGGTAGATATGCCGTGACATGAACTTTAACAGAAGACACATGTTGAAAAACCCTCCAATATGGTGGAATTCAGGCAAATCTGCAAAGATGACTGGGCCAAATTCCTTCAAAGCAATGATAAAGACTGTTTTAGACAGTGCATTTACCCACATTATTTTTGATATTTGATTATAGGTTTTTCAAATTGTAGCAAAAATAAATAAAGAAGTACAAAAAAAGAATATATCTCTAGTACAGCATTATCTGACAAGCTTGCAGAGTATCGAAAAACAAAAGCTCTTATAGTCACAGTGAACAATGGAGTTTGCAATGACTCCAACTATGCATGAAATGTCATCTGGGATCACCAGAGATGACATACAGTTGCAATGTGGTTCCCACACTCCGAAAAACACTGGTAATTCTGCTGCAATTCATTCATTTGTTATCGTATATGTTTGTCACATTGTCAAACTGACGCCACCTCATATTTCATTATCCTTCTAACCAAACACTAACCCACAGAGTTTTAGACACAGTTGTTGACGGGTATGGTTGGCAGTCTGTGGTGCTGCCTGTCCAGGAGGCTGGCTGTGACTCTGCTGTCTGCTGGACAGATCTGCTCGTCTGAAATGAGAAGATGAGTGCGAAGCTGGCAGTCGTGCCTGAATGAAGGAACTTGGGCATCACAGATACACACAGTTTCAAAACACAGTTTGTTTGCTTTCTCTTCCAACATCTGTTCCGTGTGATGATCAGGGTTTAAAAAAAAAATCAGAGAAGTAGTTAATGTGAATTCTGCCACAATCTGCTGGGATTTATTTTTTTAATCTGGATGATTTTGAATAAATAGGTTTTCAGGGTTACTTAAGTTCCCTACTTTAGGGAACTTAAAGTAGGGAACTTTACCCAGTAACAAAGCGATACTATGTGAATTGTCTTAAATTATTACAAAATGAGCATAAGCAAATGGAAAATACTACAGAAAATATGACGTTTCAAACTCCTGCATAGGCAAATGGGTTATTAATGACTAACAGGACCAGTAGCGGGTTTATAAGGTCTTGAAGTGAGTGCTCAGTTTACCTAATGGTTTTTTTATTGCTCCTGGACCAAAAATGATACCCTTAGTGCCAACCTTAACCCCTTGCTGACACTTGACCACATCTCTGGTCTAGATCCTTGTATGCAGTGGAAAGTATCATAACAATGAATATGTTGGGAAAGTTTAATAGCATTTGTTGGGATAAAACCACGACTTTCATCTGTCCTCCTCTCAGTCTGGGTCACAGCAAAGTTTCCAGCTGCACCAGTTTTTGATGCTGTGTTTGTGGTGAAGTTGAAATCTGGGCCCATATAATCTGAACATTGGATATTAAATTCACATAAAACAAAACAAGTTGGAACCCTTGAGGCTTTTTCTAATGGATATGGTTGGCGGTTGGACAGAACACAGCTAGGAGGGCTTTAAAAGTGGGTACTTAACAATGCAGTCTAAGATACTTTCCCCATTCGCTCTGCAAAATGTTTTTTTTTTATTTTTCAGACTGTTTTGGAAAATTGTGGCAAATTATTTTTGACAAATTTGCAGTGTTGAAATGCCAGTGATTGTTCGATTCGCTGGAAAGTATCACAACATCTTCACTTTACAGAGGTGCAGGCTTATTGATATTTTCATTATGTCAGCATTTTATAAGCTTAAATAAATAAAATCATGCAGGACTTATTGATTATTAAGGTTCTTACTTAAAAAGAAAAGTGTTTTTGAAACTTAGAGTCTGGCATTAAGAAATGAATGAGATACAATGTATTTTTATTGATGAGCCACTTACATGCATCTAATTTCTTTCTCTGTTGAACATAATTCTACAGAGCCTGTAAGGACACATGGAGAAAAAAAGAAAGAAATCTCGACTTAATTTCTCGAGAGCCTGAGAAACTTTCTCAAGATCCTGATTTAAAATTGTGTGTTTCTGTTTCGGGTGCAAAGGCATGTTTATACAGTTTCTGCAAAGCCGGTAGTGGTGATGGAATCTAAATGAGAGACATGAAGGATGATTTACAATGTTTCCTACGGTCTAGGGATGTCCCAGATGAGGATATTATGCTAAGAGTCCGATTCTGAAAATGACTAAAGGGCGATTCTACCTACTTTTTAACTACCTTCACTATCTTTCATCTACTCTAGTTAAAAAACTACAACACCTGGACTCTTCAAAACTGGACTAGATTTTTCTGCTCTGATAGCAGAATATTTAAAACCAAGTGTGGGATTTGTAAAACCTTTACTTGATTTGTGAAACTTCAATAAAAGCCTATTTCAGAACTTTTCTTGCATATGGACCCCATGAGAACTGATCTCCTCCTTTTGTGGAATTAGCATTTTTTGCTGTTTTCCACAAAATAATGCTTAAAAAAACCCCCCACCAGTTTGTGGGAGACTCATCTGTGATGCCTAAAATCATTACTGTCACTGATACTGTGCACATTCTTTATATAATAATATAAGCTAGAATCTAGACATATTATGGAGGGAATGCTCAAGAATGGGTTACAAAAACATAAAATAAGTTGTTGACATAGCAAACCGGGACTTTGTTAGTTTTGACTGATGGATGGCTCTGTTGCAAGGAGGCTTTCATGTGGCTGTAATAACTATTTGAGCACGATAGGATTGCCATGTGTGAATTTTGAGATTTTTTTAATAAACACTGCAAGACTTGCTCTCACACTGATTCTCTCAGCCTGAATAAACGTCGACCATATCAGAACATGTCAAGGAAAATATGTTTCTACATAGTTTATTTTGTTTCCTCTGACGTTAGTTCTAAACATCTTACTGATAGTGAAAATGACAAACTTTCCACCTTCAGTCACAGCTTCCACACCAGACTGCTATTGTCAGCAAGACCTGGTAGAGCTTTAGTTTAATAATAAGAAAAATAATTCACTTTTAAGGTTCTGAATGGAGGGTCGGCAGTCAGGGCTGATTAAAAGAAAATTGGGTAACCAGAGAATTTATTGGATGAATTTCTCTGAACTATATCTGTACTGTAGCTTTATCTGAACTTATAGAGTGTTTTAGGTGGTTCATGAGTTTTTAAACATCATGTAGGTAAAGTTCTTCTTTCTCTGTCTGACGCATAAAAAAGTATATCTGCAGGAAACATTGCATCCCCTATGCTGTGTGATGAAACTACATACAATATGAAAATATTAGTCTTTTCAAAACCTGTTTTCTCTGATTTTTTACTGTGTGCCAAAGAATGTGAACTTATTAACATGGAGTGATTCCTGAGGTGGACAGAGGCTTGGGAGGGGCACAGAGGAATTCAGGGCTGCAGGACAGAGCAGGAGGGGGGCTCCACTTTGCAGACAGGTGGGCAGGTAGAAACAGAGCCCTTATTGTCCGCGGTTTAATCAGGCAGGCAGGTGTGCCGCCCAGCACTGCCCTCATCACAGAAACCCAGCACACTCCCTGACTTCTCGCCTCTTTGCAGCCACCGGCCCCTGTGCAGTACACAGCTCACAGCGCCTGCAGTCATGGTTAGTAATATTAAGTTGGCTTTAATGTTGATGGATTAAAAAAAGCAGTATTTGATGTTGCTGGAAAGCTTGAGACAGAAAAATGTATTTGTTAAGAATGAGATGTATCACTAGCACATGCAGTCACTGAGGCTGATATACTGGTGCTGAGAGCATAATAGTTTTAAATCAGGCACAGATGACTACGGGGTGAAATGTTCTTGGCTGAAATCGAAAATCACAAAAGTAAGGAAATGGATAAACTTAACCTATATGTTTGAAAAATCAGAGAAAAGGTAAGCCAAAGTTGCTAATGCATGTAGCAAAGGAGTTCAACCTATGAATTGGATGAAGTTGCAGATTTGTTCCAGCTTCAGATGCAGTTCTGTTGAGGCAGTCCAGGTTGTTAAATCTGTCACCGGCATGGTTTGAATGCACAGATTCAGGTTCCTGTAGGACTTGACTCTTTTGCTCCCCAGCTGTCTTGGACCTCACCCAGAACCTCCTAATATATCTTGGCCTGGTTCCAGGGCTGTGGTCCATTCTTATCCAGCCACAGCGCACAGCCCTGCCACTGGCAGCCGGACGTCCTCTTGGCTCTGTGCCTTTTTCCAGCTATAGTTTTACTGCATGGACAGTTCATCTAAAGTGCTACCTGTTAGTCATCCTCTCAGCATTTAATATTAAAGTGGACTTTGCAGAGATTTACTATAAGCTCTAGTTCGTCAGTAACATTCCAGGAAATCACAGGAATTAAATCTTAACTCCCCTGGTTTGCAAAAAAGTTTTTCATCACTGCCCATCTTATTTCTAAAGACAATTTTAAAAAAGAATGTCCAATGAAGAGTGTGATGAGAAAAGATTGCCTAATGTAATTCAACTTCTGTGTTCTTCCCTTGAATGCCAGGAACTGAAAATAGTCTAGCACCTTCTGGTAATGGCCTTGACTCACTGTTGGAGTAAAAGCTGCAGGATCGTGTCTTGGGGACTTGGATCAGAGTTTGGACACACTCTTATTTAACCTGTGGTGAAGTTTGGAACCCATTATTGTCCAAGTAGCCCTGGAGCCGTTCTGTGGTGCAGCTCATTGTGTTTTAGTGGTTTGCTGATCTTGGTCCCCACACAGAAGATTTGACTGCAGTCCCGTTGTTTTTCTGGCTCAGGCCCCATGTATGCTTTTAATCTGCAGACAGCAAATGCTGTTCCAAAGCTCCGTGGTAATTTGCATTTTGATTTTGTTTCCGTATTCAGTAGTGACACTGCGGGCCCATCACAACTCATCAGTTCAGGGTTGTGTGTAAGTGGATGTTTCAGACACATGGCTCATTTGCACTGTGTGAAAGTCTCATATTCAGTGCATTATGTGAGAGGAAAGACAGCTCTTTAAGAAGGTGTGAAATTGAAGGAAGGCAGACAATTCTCAACATGTTTACTCTAGTTTATCACCTTTTTCTCATCTCATTAAGTAAGGCTGACAGGTGAATGTGTTCAACAAAGGCCATGAGTTATTGTTCTGTAGATTTACTTGTAAGTAATCTTATCTGCACAATTACAATAGTTTTAGTGAGTATGAATACATGCCTTGCAAAAGTTTTCATAATCCTTTGTTTTTTAGTTTTGATCGCAACAACTGAAAGTAGCTCACAGCTGGGAATTTATTAAAGTCCAATGCATCCAAAAGACCCTTGCTTTGTAACTGTCCACGTGTGTGTGTGATTAAATTTCAGTATAAACGCTGTTATGTGAAGGTTTGTTAGTGAACAGTAGTGAGTATGTCTCAACTGCAAACATACCAGATCATTGGACACTAAATTCATATGACAGCTCTAATCATAACAGAAGTCAAGGTTTGTGGTAAGTCTAGAAGAGCTGCAGAGATCCACAGATCCACAAATCTGTGGCGGGACAAGTACTAACTATGGACTCCACAAATGAGGGGTTCGTGGACTGGGGCCAAAAATAAGCAAATGCTTTAAAAAATCCGACATAATCTTTACAGTGTTTTGTATTATATTTTAAGGGTGCATTTATTAAGAACTGAAGCTGGACAGAGTTGATGGGGAAATTGAACAAATCCTTTTAGAGACTGAGGTAGACATTTACCTTCCAGTATAACGACAAACCAACACATATTGTAATGCTGTAAATGAATTTTGGTAATTTAGATTAAGTCATATTTATATGTTAGAGTGGCCTACTTAAACTCCACACCTAAATCCAATGTAGACTCTATGGTAAGACTTGAAAACAAATGCTTTTCATCCAGTCTAACTAAGCTTGAGCTGTTTCGCAAAAAAGAATGTCACAAATATGCATTAGTTTGTGGTGATCTATCACACAAAATCCCAACAAAATATAATGATGTTTGTGAATATGATGCTGACATACAGCCATTTGCTTTGGAATTGATGACAAACATAATAATTGGAATATTTGAGTTTCAAAGCTCATTTCCTATGTGGATATTTGGCCAGGCTTTTAAGTTTGAATATATAGGGAATGGAATTCATAATCCAGATAGATTTATGCAGTTATCCTTTCAACCCCCCTTCAATATTTTAATTTAGAAGATTTAGATCAAACGTGTCCTTTGAGTATGGCAGCAGAAGCACTGCAGCTCTGAAGTATTTCCTGTCCTGTATTTCCCCTGCATTATCACTTGGAATCTAATCTAATGTTGGATTTATGTCTTAAAAAACTCTGGTGTCCGGGATTTATAAGGACACAGCCAATATGTGAAGTAGTAGGACTCAACACCACAGTGCTTTTCAATACGTTATTGTCAGCTTCAGGGGATTGTGGAAGAACAAAAAGGATTAGCATGAACTTCCAGTTGTAAATGACTCATGCCTGTTTTTCTCCCTCTTTTAAAAAAACATTTTTTAAGACCAATTCACCATTTTATATACAAGATAATTAAAAAATTATATTGAAACATATAAAAATAATCATTACTTCTAAATATATGGGATATTATTCAGTTAAATATCTGATTGACATCAAACTGTTGCTTGAAAATATTATATATATATATATATATATATATATATATATATATATTATATTGTTTTTTTTTATATATCTATATATATATCTTGCTATCCTATCGCAGATATGTATATAGCT